>JACJUY010012282.1:28250-44989 GCA_014220935.1 Platorchestia sp. MABIK | reverse complement strand
GTGAATGCATTAAACTGCATATTGACCATTTTTTTTACAAGAAATCATATTTAAAAAACATGGATATTAATATATTTAATTTGAACACAAAATCAAGTTTTTTTAACATGTATTTTTTACAAAAAAGTCATTGATATCCATTTTTTGGTCACGACTTCTTTGTAAAAAAAACATGGATATTAATACATTTTGTGTGATCATAAAACCATGCATTTTTGTAATTTTTTTTTTACAAAAAATCATGATTAAAAAACATGGGTATTAAGATACTTAAACTGACCAAAAAAACATGCTATTTTGAAAAAATATCTGTTTTTTTTACAAAAAGTCATTAATATCCTTTTCATGTTAAAAAACATTTTTCTAAAAAAGCAAGGATTTTGGTCACATAAAATATATTAATATCCACATTTTCTTAGTCATGATTTTTCTGTAAAAAAAGATGTTTTAAAAAAAAGCAGCACTGGGTTTTTTTGGTCACATAAAATATATTTACATCCATGTTAAAAAAAAAGCATGGTTTTTTTGGTCACATATCTATCAATGACCATAAGTAAAGATGTATTATGACAACATACTATTTGGGGGGTTGAAGGTGATTCACGTGCATTGTAAAATAAATGAAATATCAAAACATGAAACCACAGAAAATGAAAAATTTCAAACAACCATAGAAAACCATGAATTAAGAAGTAAGCTGTTTTATTTTATAATCTGACATGAAAACGAATAATATAATGTGGATCTTTTTCTTGGTGAGTTATTTTCAAACAACATATTTAAAAAAAAACAAAATATCCACGTTTTTTTTGGCCATGGTTTTTTTTATAAAAAAAACATGTTTTTTTTAAAAAAAACAGCACGGTTTTTTTTGAGTCACATCTCTACACACACCTTCCCCTTAAAAAACATGATTGATTTTTTATTTTTCGGCCCATCTTACCGAGAATTTTTGCATGACTCCAACAAAATCACAGGCTCTTCTGTACGTTCGTTTGTTCATGTACTTGAGGCAAAGAAAGGTTCAAAAAAATACAAAAACAAGAAAAGTTTCAGAAAAACGGCTGTCCTAAAAACTTGGAGTTTGTGTCTCATGGAGCGGATCTTCTCCCGCAGTGTTGAAGGCACGGGAGTGGCGAATACATCAATCAACAGCGCCTTAAAAAGCTAGAGAAATGCAATAGGTTTTTGAAATTTGGTTTGGGTTGAAAATTATATGAGACATCATCAGAAAAAAGAAGAAAATTTTGAGTTTTGGGAAAAAGTTCCCAAAATTCAGCAAATCAAATTATCGAAAATGTATTGCAACGTTTCTCCACACAATATATTCAGCTATCTAGAAAACATGTTCCTTGTTCTGTAACCTCGAAATTCTAGGTGACATTTTCTGCAGTACCCATTTTCAGTTTATTCGAAATGAAATCAATTTTCTAATAAAATTACGGAAAAAACAAGAGTCCAAAAAGATTTTTTGCAGCATTGAACATCAAAGGTGAAAAATTCAGAAAAAAATCCGTCAGGAACTGATGGACTGCATTTTTCAGCGGAACGGTTCTTAAGACGCGGTGTGTGCGTGTGTGCGTGCAGGTGAGCGCCCTGGAGCAGCAGCTGCAGCAGGAGGCGCTGCAGGCGGGCGTGGACATGCANTTCCAAAGGCCAAAACAGCTTTAATTTTCCTGCTTTTATTTATAATTTCTCGAGTTGTCGCCTCGCCGAGTAGTCGCGGGCCGGATTGATCACACTGGCGGGCCGGATTTGGCCCGCGGGCCGCAGTTCGGAGACCACTGGTCTAGTGCCTGCGTAATCAGCGTGCGTGCTTGTATGGAGTGAAGCTTTCAAATTGGTCGTCGTGGGACACATGTGCCCACGGTGGTTCCTTAGGCAATGACGTAGCTCGTGAGGAACGGCTCGAATACTTAACACCCGTGTTGTGGGGGGGGGGAGCTGTCACTCCCACCCACTCCCACAGTGAGGGAGCTGTCACTCCCACAGTGAGGGAGCTGTCACTCCCACAGTGAGGGAGCTGTCACTCCCACAGTGAGGGAGCTGTCACTCCCACAGTGGGGGAGCTGTCACTCCCACAGTGAGGGAGCTGTCACTCCCACCCACACCCACAGTGGGGGAGTACCTTACATCACTCTGTGCCTCACTCCC
Source organism: Platorchestia sp. MABIK (assembly GCA_014220935.1). Classification (NCBI taxonomy): domain Eukaryota; kingdom Metazoa; phylum Arthropoda; class Malacostraca; order Amphipoda; family Talitridae; genus Platorchestia; species Platorchestia sp. MABIK. The sequence goes on along the minus strand of JACJUY010012282.1, from coordinate 42,835 downwards.
ACAGGTGGGGGAGCTGGAGGGGGTGCACTACCTGGAGGACGGCCACTTCTGGGTGGAGGTGCCGGGGCTGGACGAGTACGCCGATGAGGAGGAGGAGGAGGGGGGAGGCCTGGGGGAGTATTATGGGGAGGATGACGACACCTCCTCCCTCAGGGAGGCCAGCGAGGGCAGCGCCCCCTCCCTCACGGACACCAGCGCCGCCCTTCGCCGCCCCCCGCCTTCCTCTCTTCGCAGCTCCGCCCGTATACGCTTCTCCTCCCGGCCAATACAGGTGTGTGGTGTGGTGCTTCTACTCCCGGCCCATACAGGTGTGTGGTGCTGTGTGGTGGTACTCTGGTGTGTTGGTGTGTAGTGTGTGGTGCTTCTGCCGCCCCACACAGGTGTGTGTTGGTGCTGTGTGGTGCTCTGTACCGGTGCGTGGTGTGCAGCTGTGGTGCTGTGTGCGGGTGCACCACACAGCCGTGTGTAGCCCCACACAGCGCCAGTGGTGACGTGGCGCTGAACATGGCAGCTGCCATGTCAGCCGTGTGCCATGTGAGCTCTGCAGTGCCACGTCCGATGTCAGGTACGCCTGTAGCCCTGTGCTGTGACCGGCACTGCACTGAGTGCAGGTGCTGTGGTGTTCCCACACCCCTCCCCAGCTCCCCTAGCTCCCTCCTCATCTCCCCACCACTCTAGCTCCCTCAACACTCTACCTACCTCAGCACTGTAGCTCCCCCACCACTCCTACCACTCTAGTTGTCCCCCTCACCATCCATCACCATCCCTCATCACTCCCCCCTCACATCCCCCTCAACTCCCCCCTCACACCCCTCATCACCCCCCCGCAGGTGTTCAGCACGCACTCGGTGACGGAGTACGACCGCCGCAACGACGCCGTCGACCCCGTGGCTGCCAGCGCCGTGTACGAGCTCGAGAAGCGCGTCGACAAGATGTCGCTCTTCCCTGTCACTGTTGTCAAAGGTGCGTTGTGGTGTTACTGTCCTTGTTGTGTTCTGTAGTTCTGTCTGTGTTGTGTTGGTGACCGTGTTGTGTTGCGCCCCTAGCCCTGCCCAGTGTCCTAGAACCTGACATTGACCATCAGGGGCCACAGTAACTGGCCATGTGTGGTGCAGATCCTGCCCTGGGCCCTGTGTACCCTCACTGATACCCCCCCCACAGGCAGCAGCGGGCTGGGACTGAGCATCATCGGCATGGGTGTGGGGGCTGACGCGGGCATGGAGAAGCTGGGCATCTTCGTCAAGACCATCACGCCGGGGGGCGCCACCGACCAGGCCAAGCTCATCTGCGTCAACGACCAGGTAAGGGGTGTGGTGGTGTGGTGCTGTGTGGTGCTGCTCCTCCCGGGCCGTACAGGTGTGTGGTGGTGTGGGGTGCTTCTCCTCCCGGCCCGTACAGGTGTGTGGTGGTGTGGTGCTGTGTGGTGATGCTCCTCCCGGGCCGTACAGGTGTGTGATGCTGTATGGTGGTTCTCCTCCCGCCCCATACAGATGTGTGGTGGTGCTCTGTACCGGTGCGTTATACAGGCGTGTGGTGTGCAGCTGTGATCGTGTAGGGGGGTTGTACTGCAGCTGTCCTGTGAAGGCAATGAATGAGACGATTAATACTTCAGTGCCCCGAAGGCATCCCACTCAAAACTTGTGCACTCGAGTAGGCTGGGAACACAAGGCTCACAGTAGCTACAGACGGTGTGACGGTCCCCAGATGGTGTAACGCTGTCCCCCCTCCCAGATCGTCGAGGTGGACGGGCAGTCGCTGGTGGGGGTGACGCAGGTGTTCGCAGCCTCGGTGCTCAAAAACACGCGCGGCACCGTCCGCTTCCTCATCGGCCGGGAGCAGGACCCGCACAACAGCGAGGTCGCTATGCTCATCCGCCAGAGTCTGCAGGTGTGTGGGGGTGTGGTGAGTGCGGGGGNTCGTTAAGCAACTGTTTATATTTTCCTAGCTATTATTGAACAAGTCGCAAATAAGGATATATATATACATGAATACGTATACAGGTTTTGTCGTGAACACTTAGAGAATCTTAGGAACATTTTGCCACTAACCGCTGAAAGTTCATTGAACATGCAATATTTGAGAGAAGGGCTTCACTTAAATCCCGGATTTTCCCTTTGTGGTCTTTGACATGCAGCGGTGCAACAATTCAGTGCACGTTTGTGTGAAGGATTTCTAATTTGTTACAAAGTATATCTAATTTGGAACGCAGGAGATCTATTTTGTTGGAAAGGTTATCTAATTTCTTACAAAGGCTATCTAATTCGCCGCAATGGATATCTAAATTGTCACCGATGATATATCATGTGCCATCAAAATCGATAATTCTTAATCAATTATATCTAATTTATCGTCAAGGCTATGATATTTGTTACCAAGAATATCTAATTTGTCACATAAGTAATGAAGTGTATCAGAAACAAATTTGACTGTCTTCCGATGTAAAATTTGAATTACCATGAACGAAATATTCAGTCAAACATCGAAAATTTGTCTTATTCCTGATGTAATTGTATCTATCATAAATGAATATTGGTTAACCTTTGTCTAACATACTAGAAATGTTCATTTTATTTTGTTTCGTGCTTTATTTTTGTATTTTCATTTATAGAACAATTTTCTAAGCTAAGTTGTGCTTCTGCATTTTAAACTGAGCGAACGTTAATTCTGAAGTAAGTCACATTGTCTAGACCAACCGTTCAGAGAAACGTGCATAAAATAGGACTGCTTTTGAAGGGAAATATATTTAGGATGTATAAACATTTTAGGAGAAATGTTGAGAAATTTATTAGCTGAAATAGTTTGAAAATTACACAGGAGTTAAATTTGAAGATCTACTTCATTTTACGATCAATCTCATTACCCAGTATTTCCGAATTGTCATGAAAAGTAGTTAGTTAGACTTTATTTCAAATATTTTAACTTGAAAAATTACTAAATTTTAGGAACGCCGCAAAAAATAACACCTCAAATGAAACGAATTTAGTCGATGGGTGCATTTTTAACATACGTCATACACCAGAGCACTTTGAACGAAGAGTAATGATCAATTATTTATATATTCGATTTAAAACTAAGACTTCATTATAAAATGAAAAGCATTGAAAATACTAAAAGACATGTAAAAAACCTGTATGTCTGGAGAAGAAATTCGAACGAGATAGGGAAGCGGCTAGGTGAACACGAGATCGATAAATGATAGAGCATCGACCATGCATCGACTATGAATCGCAGGCAGCCCCATTGAGGATAAAGGTGAAAATTACCCTAGCATTGTACGTTTATAATAGAATTACATAACAAAGTAACATGTCATCTCCCTTGCATCCTTGCACACACACACTCAGGTGAAATATTTTCAAAATGTTTCGTTTAGTATTATGTATTATTTGGGAAAATTAGTTCAGAATATTCAAAGCTTACGCTCCTGAACAGTTAAACTTTACTATTTTAGGTTAAAAATTAGCTTTGCACGCGGGTTCAAACTTGTAACGGCGAGTCCAAGGCTCCGAGTCGGGCCAGCGGCCCAGCGACAGCGTTAGTTCAAATCTTAGTTCTCAATTTGATTTTGCGAGAGGCGGTGTGGGTTTAAGTGGTTCGCAATGATTGTGAAAGAATAATGCTCATGTAATGATGCATAAGCTGTAAACATGGATTGAAAAATTAATTTCATTGATGGTTTTTCGGTGCGTAACCGTGTGTTTCATTCTATTGGCATAATTCAAATTTTTACTACCTTAAACTTCTAAAACGAATTTGTGCTAACCTTTATTGCTTAGAACTGTTTCGTCACTTGGTGAGCTGAAGGTTAGTTCAATTTTTTTAATCAGTCATGTGGAGGGTTGCTCTCCGTGCAGGTTTTGGAAATAGAGCAATGGTATATATTTCACAATAAACGGGATAAATTGTTATTTCATAGTATTTCTCAATTTCTTTCATTTCAAGGTGTTATATGACTTATTTGGGAAAAAGTAGCTTTTCGAGCAACAAATCATAAATTTACTGGAAGCATTTTTCGATTCCTTTCCATTTTTAATTCTGAGAAACTCAGGAAATTAACTAATTTAACGTATCGCGCTAAATTCAGTGGCCCAATTCGTTTTGGCTTAGTCAAAAACTCGCAAAGAAGGAATTTGAAAATCACGTTTCGTTATTTTTCAAAATTTAAGTCGCAGTGAAATGAAATGAAAGAAGAATAATAAAATAAATCAAAGAAATAGCTTTTCTGAAATTTTGCTTCTTTGCGTTACTAAGTATAAAACCATTTACACTGAGGTAAAAAATCAACATATTTAGATCTCTATGAACAGGATGTTCTATTTCAATCACGCTTAATAAAATTTGTATAAATGTCAAATAAAGTTATATACAAAATTCTCAAATAAGAAAAAACACGTCATAATGAAGGCGATGGAGAAGATCCATTTTAAAAACAAATTCATTTGAACGTTTCAAGCTCTTGGCTCATTTTAAAGAAAGGCCTGCAGATAAATCGAAAAGTTGTTCAATGTTTGCACAATTTTGACAGATCCATAATAGGCAAAAATCTTAAAAAATAAGTCGTGTAAAAAATTACACGTAACAGCCTACGAACAAATGTAAATTGTGACAATGATTCCAATATTAAAAGAAATGCAATAGTTTAGTAAGAGGAATTACTGTTCATCGGTGTATTATTTTGATGCCATCTCGAAATAGTCAAAAATACATACGATAAAAATACAGATACGAGGAAAACATTGAATAAACCGATAATTGTAAATTTTTATTAATCAAATGGTTTAAAAATTTTAACTTTTCAGATAACACACGTGCAAAACCATCAAAATTGGTTGGAATGTTGCATACAGTAAAGCACATTGCAACAAACGCTGAGGTAAATGTGTTAAATATGTTATATTTATTCTTGTATCCAACCTGTACCATGTGTAGAGCGCAGTCATACCACATAAGTTCATCCACTTGTAACTTTCGAAATAATTCACCCATCGAGTTCAAATTACTCTCAAACGAAAGATTAAAACATTCTTAGGGGAAAATTGTATATGTCAATATTCCTGAGCATTCTGAGACAGCAAAATTCATTTGCCAGCCAAGAAAATTACAGTTGGTAGCTGCCAAGGCAAACTAACTAGTCTAAGCTGCCAAAAAAAATTGGGAAATTAACCTAGAACTTTTAATTTGTGGATAGTTAAAATGTTATAAGTTTTTTAAACGCCAATATAATAATTTATGCTAGTTTACAGTAAATAATACTATCCTGCTGTTCATTTGAGTCAATTTTTTTTATCTGCATTCGAGAGAGAGATGGCAACACTCCACGCACAGGTTGGCAAGCCTGTCAAGCCTTTTCGCGCCAGTTGTTTGACAGATGTTGAGCGTGGCAGTGTTGTGGTGGTTTCTCATTTATTCAACAAGTTTCAAGCAATGTCGAAGTGTATTTCAGTGCAAGTGTATAGTACGTTAGAGTGTACCCCTAATAAGGTATAAGGCGTTCGCTTTCACGTGAGTTTCTTATTTCATAGCATGTTGCCAAGTGCTTGATGAGGGATAGACCTTGTTGCCTCAATAATTTTTCAGTGGGTAAATGTTATGGAGAACTGACTAATCGATTTTCGAGTTTTCGTTGCGTACATCATGGTTATCAGCGAAATATACAGCTTTTATTCTATGCACTTTTGAGGGGAAATGAGTAAAGAGTTAAAGCGGTATGAAAATTTTCGTCTTTCATTGCTCGAAGGCGCTCGAATAAACGTCGAATGAACGTTGAGGAGAGGAAAACATTCGATTCTTGAATTTTTATCACTTGTACAATGGTTATTAGGTAGAAACATGTTTTCTTTTTTGTACTTTCCGTTGCAAATGAATATTTAACGAGTTATAGCGGTAATCGTCTGCTACGTATAACCGCCGCCGCTGTCCGAGAATAAACGCTCGATTGCAGTACATCCCGAAACTGAATCTTCAAGCGAAGAATAATGTCTTCTTTCTGAAGGCGCAGGTTAGTTCAATTATTTAGATCCAATTGTTTAGATAACGTAACCCACCCAAAACGTAACTTAACGTAAAGATTTTTGCCGCTTAGAAGACGAAAGTTGCCATGAAAGACGGAAATTATAATACAGCTATAACTCGTTAAATACTCATTTCCCCGTAAAATGCATTGAATAAAAGTTGTTTATTTGATGTAATTACCATGATTTAGGCAACAAAATTTTGAAAATGATTATTCAGTTCTTAACATTTACTTTTTAGTGTGAATGAATAGTAATATACATATATAGTAATATGAATAGTAATGAATAGTGATATTTACTTTGAGTTCACAGAAATTAAGAACTCTGTTTCAAAGACTCTCAAAAAAATCACATTAAAGAACGTGTTACATGAATGACATTTTGCTAGCTAATGCGTAATTTTTGAGTTATTAACATTTGAAGTTATAGGTACTTTGTACATAAAAATGGAGAAACGGACACGTAAATATGTTGTGATACGGTATTGGCGTGATGATAGGTTAGATTGGTTAAATAACGTGAGATTAGTTGAATAAACCAACGTAAACTATCTTAACTTAACTCAGGTATTCAGACACTGATGGTTTACTGCCAAAATACAGCGCGTGTTCCAAAATACTGCTCGTCTTCCAACAATGCAGGTACGACGCAGCCGACTATATTATGTTATTCTTACCTGGACGTATTTCATGTTATACCTGGAAAATTACGCATCAGCGAGCAAAATGTCATTCGTGTAAAGCGTTCTTAAATGTGTTTCTTTAGTGATTCATTGGAACAGAATTCATGATTTCCGTGAACGCGTTAAAGTAAATATTGACCGAAGAAAAATCCTTTATCACCTGACGAACATTAGGATTATTGAATGGTAAAAGTTCAATTATATTTTAAATTGAAAAGCATCGTACAAGCAAACGCTACGTGATCTTAGTCAGATGTCACGTGTTCCTGCGTGTGCTTGTGAATAACGCGAACGGACATTCAAGCACCTTTTTTCTGTGGAAATGAAAAAGGTTATGGCAAAAATTATTCTTATTCAATGATTTTTTACACAAGATTAAATATAATTTTTATTATTATCTATGACGAATAAATAAATTTATGCAGTTAATGTGTGATTTTAAGATTGTCTACCGAAATTTTTCCATACTGGTCTCCTGAATGTAGTACAGAAGTAACGGAGTATCGGCTAAGCTCCTTCATTTTTTGGACGCTGATAACGATACTCGAGAAAAAGGCTGATACTGCTGATTTCGATACTGATACTATCGGTAGATCACTAATTTTTTTGCATGAAGATCTAATCGCCTTTTCCGATTTATTAGCATTTAATAACAAGGAAATTATTCTATATAATTATTCTGTAATTATTTTTTGAGGATTTTATAAATATTTTGAACATATCAATCAGAATTTCAAATGAAAAAAGAAAACCATTTACATTTTTATGCAACGGCAAAAAAAAGACGGTTAGCTGCATTGGCTACTGTGGCTGAAGCTTCATAAGAAAATGACGCTGAAACGGAAAATGAGTCGTTTTCTTCAAACATTTCGCATGTAGTTGAGTTTCGACCGTGACTTCTGGCGAAGATAGCGATTCTTCAGAAAAAACAAGAGATAGAAGCGACGTAGAATGCTGCTCTACAGAGATAATATTTCAAGAGCATGAACGGAACGACGACGCTGATAATAACCTTGAGTTATCCGTAGAAACAAAAACTGAATTGGATGTTTCGAATTCAATTTTAGATGTCCCGAATGTTCCTAAGCTTGCTGTCACAGGCCCCCTGAAACACATGAATTTTTCTCCGAGTACAGTTGTTAGAGCAGCTATTTTGATGAAAACGAACAGTGAAATTGAAAACATAGAAATGTGTTGTGGTCAGTACACTCATTTTAATAAATGGAAAAAATATCACAGTTTACTAGAGTATATCAAATTCAACAGTTACAGTGTTAGATTAGACGCTCATTTGTTCGACAGCGACAGTGTTAGACGCAGCGAGCGTAAGAAACCGGCCGTCGAAACCCAATTGGGGTTGTTTGAGTCCAAACCTCCTCAGCTCTGTCGCTGGCTCAGCTGAGTCCATCATATTTTTCATGTTGGTATTGGGGGTATGTAATTATAACGCGTGTAAAATATCAATTGTTGCATAAATTTCGAAGTTATTCGGTTTATAGGTTTTTAAAGTTTTAGACGTTATTAGCTGAGGACATTTACTTTACTCACTAATTGAGGTCATACGGCGATCGTCGCAATCCAGCAACGCAACCACGAAGATTGGACTGCAACAACTTCCGGGTTGCTTCGGCAAACAGAAGCAGTATTGGGTGCAAACATTTTGTTGTTGAAATAAAGAAGAAAGGAAAGAGCCTAACTGTTAGTTTCACCACCTCGGTCAATAATTATTGATATTTATGGCAATTCATCGTTGTGGTGGGGCAGGCAGTGAAGGCAAACCCTCAATGTAACCAATGTAAAAACAACAAAATGTGGAAACCAAACCTGAATTTTCCCTCGTCAGTCTTCAGCAATCTCTGAATTGAAGGAGGTTCTTGAAGGTGATCAACGATGTGTACATGTACATATTTGCGAACTTGTGTGTGTGCGTGTGTGCGAGTATTTGTGTGCGCGTGCGCGTGTGTGCGAGTATTTGTGTGCGTGTGTACGAGTATGTTTGTGTGTGTGTGTGTGTGTGCAGCGAGTATGTGTGTGTGTGTGTGTGTGTGTGCGCGAGTATGTGTGTGTGTGTGTACGGAAGGCCAATTCGGGCAAGAGCGGCACGATGCCGCGCGAGGCCGGTCTAACGTCGGGTCAGGTCGGCAGAGAGCCGATACAGAGCGTGGAAAGCCGTAGANAAGATTTTCAACGTCGTACGAGACCATAAACAAGGGGTATCTATTTTCAAGCTACTTATTTCAGCGGTAAATTGTTGAGAATTCGTAACAATAAACTGATTAGAGTTGTATGGATTCAAAACAGAGGCAAGATGTTTAGCTAGTTTAAAGATAGGACAATAACTATATGCGTCCAATATTTGCTGCAATGATGCACATGATTGCGTCGTCGTACAAAATATGTTGACATGTAAATTTTTGACAAGCTAAAGCTCACTCAATTTGTGTTGGTGTTATTTTTTCAAGTCTACTCTAACCACTAATTTAAGAAGACTCTGAAAATTGTTCAATAATGGCTGACCTTACTCACTGTAAGAAAATTTGAAATTTCTCACATCATGGCAGATCCATTCATTTTCATTGGGCAACGTTCTGCCAAACCAAGCATGGAGCTTGTGAAGGTCTGGGAAAATGTTTTACCGTAATATTTGATCATGCTGTGCAATAGTTTTGATTGAAATGGTCGAAGAGAAGTAAATAAGAAGTTATAGGTCAAATGCAGGAAGCTAGAACACTGCCACTGATCAAAAAAATGATCCATGTAAAGACTGACAAGTGCATGGTTTGCGCACTGTTGCAATTTCAGGACAGTTTTCCAAATTACATACCTTGTGTTATCTGTACTCAATGCCTGATTAAATGACTTGTTATTTTTTAATTTTTATTTAGCATCAACTTGAACTTTAGAACATTCATCAAATGGGCTTATCAATTGATGTTAACAGTGAACGATTTTCTTTTAGCTGACAAAATGTAGCATTCACCATATATTTACTACTAGGTGCAAGATCGGGACTACAGAGCGGATGAGGGAAAGCCTCCCATTTGCCGAAGTTGAGCTGCGGGTGCGCGGCAAAATTCTGTGAGGAAAGAATTTTAAAGCCTGTCCACAGCTATGATATGTGCCTCAACTTGTTTGGTGACTATGTAGAAAGGCAGAATTTTAATCACTTATCAGATGTACATAATGAATTTTTTCTTGTTCTTAATTTTCTATTTCTAAACATTCCTTACTTTCTCAATAGCCATCGCATGAGAAAGTATTCAGACTTACAGTTCGATTACTGTTGGAAATAATCTTTTTTGTTTCCCATACATTCATTCAAAACGTTTTTATGAATGTTCTTTCGCTATTTTCAAGGTTTCATTTTTTATTATCTGTGTGGATTGACTTTCTTTGAATAAGATGCACTGAACTATTTCCTCTACTGTCCTAGAAGTATTATGAATATTCTCGAAGCATTTGCTTGCTCATATATAGTGAAAGACCTGTTAAATACCGATATATTTTTGTCGTCGTATGAATGGAAAAAACGTGTCGCAGAGAAATAGTTACCCAGAACTCGCTAAAATAGGCGAAGGTGACTTTCAAGAATCAGCCAGCAATCAGTGCCGACCATACATTGCCAGTGGCCATGAAGCTTTGAAGCCTTCAGTATTTTAGGTTTGCCGCGGGACTTTTGGTGTGAAACAGTTATTCCATGGTATAAGATCTACGTTTTTCCGTCGAAACTTCAATGTTAACCGAAGACGGGAATTCTAGTACGAAGAATTTTCCTCCAATGCATTAAAACATTCAGAATTAAAGAGAGAAGCCCCCTTGTAATCCCAGTTCAGTCAGAATCCCGAATAAATATGAGTGAGCGAAAAAAGCAGTATTTGCTGCTTTTTGATGTTCTCAAAAACGCTTAGCTCTGCTCGGGGAAGATCGCGTCACTCTTTCTTTCGCATTTACACGTAATAAAATTTAGGCCATTCAAATAAAGACAGTCTAGCGATGGGCCGAACAGGATTATGCAAGGTGCAGAGTTTTATAAGAGAATGTTCACGATCCATACTGATATATTCTACGATGATAATGAAAGACGAGAAACACTCTCATTTGAACGAATTTTTGAAGATATGAAAACGCCAATTTTGTTCAGCGAAAATCAAAAGCTCCAAATGAATGTGGGACATTGGATCACGTCATGAAATCAGAAGGAATGACTGCAGTGACGTGGAATTACATCTTAATGAGCTAATAATGCGAAAAGTATGCATGGACTATATGTGGTAGGTTAGATAAAATGCATACAACTGTATGCACTTACATCTTTTGTTAAGTTTCCCATCTCCAAAACGGCAATGCGGGGATTTTTTAGAGACATGCGATTTCTGTTTAATGTTGCAATTCATATTTTTTGCACAAATGACTGATTTCGAATATTGGTTCCACTGTTTCTCACGGCTTTAGTCAAAATGAAACTCGTTTTATTTTTATGTTACTTTATTATTGCTACACTGAGTGCAAAAAAAATTCCTGTATCAAGGACGACCGATCCTCAGGAAAAATTGCTGCCGCTGAACAGTAAGACAATTAAGCCTCACTAGCTCGAAAACTTTCAACAAGANAAGGAGAGGGGACAAGGCTAAGGTGGGGACAAGGCTAAGGTGGGGACAAGGCTAAGGTGGGGACAAGGAGAAAAGTGACAAGGAGAGAGGAGACACGGCTAAGGTAGGGGGCAAGGCTAAGCGAGGGGCAGAGAGAGGGGGGCAACGAGGCACCGAAGGAGGCTGGAGGATGGGACCAAGTGGACGACTGAGATATAACGTAGCATGAGAGGCAGGAGGAGCGGGAGGGACAGGATAGGAGGGCAGGAGGGGCAGGACAGGAGGGGCGAGAGGGGCAGGAAAGGAGGGCAGTGTGCGGAGCAACACACGGAGAGGAGTTAGGAGCAGCAGAGAGAGACATGAAGGGAGGAAGTAGGAGAACAGGACAAGGGCGGCACAGCAACAGGAGCACCAGAGAACTGGGGGCAGAAGAAGCGAGAGAGCGCAACGTGAGGCTGGAAGATAGGAAAGGTCACGGGAGGGTGCGTGGGGGCAGTAGCAGTGAGGGCTGGGTTGTATTGTACGTAGGCTGGCGAGTGCTGTGCCGTGTTTGCTGTAGAGTGCTGTGTGCTGTGTAGCATGTGCTGTGGAGTGCAATGTAGCAAATGCTGAAAATGGGGAGTGCAGTGGAGTGTAGTAGGTGCTGTTGAGTGCAGTGTAGCATATGCAATAGAGTGCTGTATAGTACAGTGCAGTACACGGCGTGCAGGGGGAGCTGGACCAGCACCAGGCGCAGTACACGGTACTCGAGAAGAAATACTACAAGGCAAAGAAGATCATCAAGGAGTACCAGTCGCGGGAGCGGGACTTCCTGCACCGCGAAGAGTACCACCTCTCGCAGCTCGAGGAGAAGGACCAGCACTACAACGCCCTCCTCAAGCAGCTTAAGGACAAGGTGAGACTTGAGGACAAGGTGAGGCTTGAGGACAAGGTGAGGCTTGAGGACAAGGTGAGGCTTGAGGACGAGACGAGAGCAGCTAAAGGACAAGGTGAGACTTGAGGACTCCTGTGTGTGTGCGTGGCACTCCCACCGCCCCAGCGAGGTGGCCCTGCGCTGAGGTGCAGCGCTTGTCAGTCCGCAAGAGCGCGTGTGCTGCTGAACAGCTGAGCTCACGTATTACCCTCGTGTGGGGGTGTGTGCTCAGCGGTTGTGTTCCTTGGGGCCGGGCAGTGGTCCTTCTTCTCTTTAGTGCCACCTGGCAGCTGATGCAAGGTAGGCTGGCTGGTGGTGCAGGCCAGAGCAGGCAGGCCAGTACAACAGGAACTAACCACCCTCCTCTCCACAGGTCATCACCCTGGAGGGCCAGCTGTCGGCCCTGGGGGCCCCCAGCCCCCCTCCGGCGCCCATTACGGACGATGCCACCACCGAGACGTCCCCCGCGAAGGAGGCGCCCCCCGCTGCGCCTCCCCACCGGGAGGAGCTGCTGCTGTCGGACACGGAGGTGCTGGGGGGCGGGGGCGGATCCGTGGAGTCCCTGGACGACTGCGTGCCGCCCCATGCGCTCCTCGACGTCTCCGCGGGGCGCGCCAAGGCAGACCTCGCCACCAGGGGAGGCCTGGCCCACCGGGCCCTGCCCAGCGGCGTGAGGCGCGCTAGTGTGGTGGGTGCGGGGGGGAGGCGGGTTGTGGTTGGGGCTGGGGGGGGGCCCAGTGTGGTGGAGGAAATAGGTGGGGTTAGTGGGTGTAGGTGGGGCAAAGGGTCTGGATGCTGGGTTAACGAATGGATAAGAATGAAGTTTCCCATCTTGAATTGATATTCCATGCAAAGTTTCTAAATGCACTGTACCCTTTTCGAACAACGTCGATTGAATTTGGCCTGTTGTTCCTTAAGTAGACGGCGAACAAGCAAGGAGGCATGCAAACAAGACTGTACGAGTCGAGTGATCCTGTGTGTAGAGTGTAGCTATGTACATATCTAGCCATTGCAGATGATCGCAGCGCTGCCAGCTCATCTCAGGGTTCCCCTTCAGGAGGCACAGGGTACCTAGGCAAAATTGATTTTTTTCGAAAAAACTGAAAAAAAAAATTTTGGAAATTTTTTCTCCCCAGGTGATATGTGACGGTTAGTTGGGTTTGTCTATCGTATCCTATGGGGCCGGGCGCCCCCTGGGGAATACTGTTAGGCCCTTCAGCCATAGAGAGGCCTTCAAGATTGCTGTCTTTCATACTCACTTTACTTTCTTCCAGTTTTTGTGCCTTCTGCTATCTCTCCTTCATCTTTACTTTATTCTCTTCCCTAAGGTGCTGCGTCTGTGCGCAGGGTACACTGTGGTGGAACGCACCTTGTGCATAGATTCCCCGTTTTCTACAGTTCTAATTAAACGTCCCTTCCTCTTTCTACTGTAAAAACATCTTGGCGATGGAAACGACGCCCCGAACTGTGTGCTATACCATGACATGCCACGGTGCCCTACACCACGGCTCTATACTCCTACACCACACCATACCACACTACACCATACTTCACACCACACCACACTCCTACACCACTCCATAATCCTACACCACACCACACACCACACCAAAATGCCACTTCCCGATACCACAGGACCGCAGCCGTGAGGAGAGCGACGGCAGCCTGCCCCCCTCCCCCAGCAGGGACCCTCCGCCCCCCCACACCCGTGGAGGCCTGCACTCCCCTGACCCCGCCTCTCCCACGGGGGCACAGCCCGCCCCCGCTGGCAGTGTGGCTGCGTCCGGTGCCGCCCTGCAGCAGCTGCCTGACCTCAAGCCGCAGCATGGTGAGGTCCTGTCAGTGTTACCTCGGGTCCTGTCAGTGTTGCCTCAGGTCCTGTCAGTGTTGCCTCAGGTCCTGTCAGTGTTGCCTCAGGTGCTGTCAGTGTTGCCTCAGGTGCTGTCAGTGTTGCCTCAGGTGCTGTCAGTGTTGCCTCAGGTGCTGTCAGTGTTGCCTCAGGTTCTGTCAGTGTTGCCTCAGGTGCTGTCAGTGTTGCCTCAGGTTCTTTCCTCAGTGTCTGGCCCTCATGGTGACCTCACTTCTTCCTCCAAAGCCCCTCACTCCCACAATGCCGACCGTCGGTCTGAGCAGAACGTGCGTCAGCACCGATTTGAAAATGAAATTTTCCGAGTGATGTTACCCGAGTCTCGCGCTCCATGTTGTAATGAATGTTTGAGCGCTGCACGACTACCAGTGCAGCCAGTGCGGAGTGTCACGTCAGTGGTTGGCTTAGCGCTAGTGAGAGAGGGGATGTTGGGGTCACTGGGCAAGTAAATGCGCCTGTCACTGAGCAAGTAAATGCGCCTGTCACTGAGCAAGTAAATGCGCCTGTCACTGAGCAAGTA
>JACJUY010012282.1:2919-21039 GCA_014220935.1 Platorchestia sp. MABIK | reverse complement strand
AAGATTTTCAACGTCGTACGAGACCATAAACAAGGGGTATCTATTTTCAAGCTACTTATTTCAGCGGCAAATTGTTGAGAATTCGTAACAATAAACTGATTAGAGGTGTATGGATTCAAAACAGAGGCAAGATGTTTAGCTAGTTTAAAGATAGGACAATAATTATATGCGTCCAATATTTGCTGCAATGATGCACATGATTGCGTCGTCGTACAAAATATGTTGACATGTAAATTTTTGACAAGCTAAAGCTCACTCAATTTGTGTTGGTGTTATTTTTTGAAGTTAAGATACTCTAACCACTAATTTAAGAAGACTCTGAAAATTGTTCACTAATGGCTGACCTTACTCACTGTAAGAAAATTTGAAATTTCTCACATCATGGCAGATCCATTCATTTTCATTGGGCAACGTTCTGCCAAACCAAGCATGGAGCTTGTGAAGGTCTGGGAAAATGTTTTACCATAATATTTTATCATGCTGTGCAATAGTTTCGATTGAAATGTGGTCGAAAAAGAAGTAAATAAGAAGTTATAGGTCAAATGCAGGAAGCTAGAACACTGCCACTGATCGATAAAATGATCCACGTAAAGACTGACAAGTGCATGGTTTGCGCACTGTTGCAATTTCAGGACAGTTTTCCAAATTACATACCTTGTGTTATCTGTACTCAATGCCTGATCATATGACTTGTTAATTTTTTAATTTTTATTTAGCATCAATTTTAACTTTAGAACATTCTTCAAATGGGCTTATCAATTGATGTTAACAGTGAACGATTTTCTTTTAGCTGACAAAATGTAGCACTCACTATACATTTACTACTAGGTGCAAGATCGGGACTACAGAGCGGATGAAGGAAAGCCTCCCATTTGCCGAAGTTGAGCTGCGGGTGCGCGGCAGAATTCTGTGAGGAAAGAATTTTAAAGCGTGTTCACAACATGATAAGTGCCTCAACTTGTTTGGAGACTATGTAGAAAGGCAGAAATTTAGTCACCTTTCAGATGTACATAATGAATTTTTTCTTGTTCTTAATTTTCTATTACTAAACATTCCTTACTTTCTGCATAGCCATCGCATTAGAAAGTATTCAGACTTACAGTTCGGTTACTGTTGGAAATAATGTTTTTTGGTTTCCCATACATTCATTCAAAACGTTTTTATCAATGTTCTTTCGCCATTTTCAAGGTTTCATTATTTCATTATCTGTGTGGATTGACTTTCTTTGAATAAGATGTACTGAACTATTTCATTTACTTCCCTAGAAGTATTATGAACATTCTCAAAGCATTTGCTTGCTCATGTATAGTGGAAAACCTGTTAAATACCGATATATTTTTGTCGTTGTATGAATGGAAGAAACGTGTCGCATAGAAATAGTTACCCAGGACTCGCTAAAATTGGCGAAGGTGACTTTCAAGAATCAGCCAGCAATCAGTGCCGACCATACATTGCCAGTGGCCATGAAGCTTTGAAGCCTTCAGTATTTTGGGTTTGCCGCGGGACTGTTAGTGTGAAACAGTGATTCCATGGTATAAGATCTAAATTTTTTCGGTGGAACTTCAATGTTAACCGAAGACGGGAATTCAAGAACGAAAAATTTTCCTCCAGTGCATTAGAACATTCAGAATTACAGAGAGAAACCCCCTTATAATCCCAATTCAGTTAGAATCCCGAGTAAATATGAATGAGCGAAAAAGTCAGTTCTTTCTGCTTTTTTCCGTTCTCAAAAACGCTTAGCTCTGCTCTGGGAATATCGCGTCACTCTTTCTATCGCATCTACACGTAATAAAATTTAGGCCATTTTTCAAATAAAGACTGTCTAGCGATTGGCCGATCAGGATTATGCAAGGTGCATAGTTTTATAAGAGAATGTTCACGATCCATACTAAAAAATTCTACGATGATAATGAGAGACGACACTCATTTGAACGAATTTTTATAGATATGAAAGCGCCAATTTTATTCAGCGAAAATCAAAAGCTCTAAAGGAATGTGGGACAGTGGATCGCGTCATGAAATCAGGAGGAATGACTGCAGTGACGTGGAATTACTTCTTAATGAGCTAATGATGCGAAAAGTAAGCATGGACGAAATGTGGTAGGTTAAATAAAATGCGTACAACTGTATGCACTTACATCTTTTGTTAAGTTTCCCATCTCCAAATACGGCAATGCGGGGATTTTTTAGAGACATGCCATTTCTGTTTAATGTTGCAATTCATATTTTTTGCACAAATCACTGATTCCGAATATTGGTTCCACTGTTTCTCACGGCTTTAGTCAAAATGAAACTCGTTTTATTTTTGTATTACTTTATTATTGCTACACTGAGTTCAAAAAAAATTCCTGTATCCAGGACGACCGATCCTCAGGAAAAATTGCTGCCGCTGAACAGTAAGACAATTAAGCCTCACTAGCTCGAAAACTTTCAACAAGATTGATCAAATCCGTAGATCTTCAACAGTACAGAAATAAGCTAAAGAGCGCCGCACGTACGCTTCAATTCTCTTCGAAATCCTCAACCTGTATACCACCACAAATGTCCTTACTGTTCATCATTTGAGAAGAAATCAGTTAATTTTCTTGTTTCAGAATCAAATCAAAAGAAGGACTTCCGAATTTCAGCAGTGACATCAGAACTCAGTGGTTACGAAATGAATGACGCCCAACATTCACCCAAAAATTTGTTATATTTTGTAACATTTATTCAAAATGATGAATTTGAACTCTATATTGAGTAAACATTATTCACCAGAAACAAAAAAGACGATTTTTCACATAAATATTATAATGGAGAATGCAGATCAAGCGTTAAATGCATTTCATTGTTATACAGCACAGCAACACTGTAAAATATTATAGAAAATAATTTATGGAAAGCTACCACAAATAATACAACTACGTAGAAACGAGGGAACTAGTCAAATTTAGGTCATGAGTACTCGCAACGGTTCTGCCATGTTCATCACACCTGAGGATGACGAGAATTTGAAGAAAAATAATCAATTGGAAAACGAGCAAAAACTAAAACACACGCCTCGATTTCCTTGCGAAATACGAGCGTATACTTCACGAATAAAGGTGTCAATAAGGACTCACCCTTTGAAAACCTTGAAATCAGTAAAGGGTAAACATGGTAGCGGTGTGATGGCTTTTGATGACCCTTAAATATAATTCACTCAAAGTAGTGAATGCGAGCTTCAGGATTCAAGGAAATTCAGATTTTACTTTCTCACGGTGAGTACCACTTTGTATGGCAATGGTTGGTTCACAACTGTCTGCAAGGGATCAACGTCAAGCGACAGCGTGACTTCTTCCGGCGGTTCGATTTTGAATCGCTGCAAGATGGCCGCACTGAATAGAAATAGTTCCATGCGCGCCAGCGATTCACCGATGCACTGACGTCGACCTAAGGAAGGAAGTAAACCATGGTTGGACAGAGTTAATATTTTTAGATAAACAAGTGATTGTTTGATTCACTATACCATTTTTTATGGTTATTACAAATCTGTTGATGTATCAAAATTGGCATCAGCCTTCAACGTTCTAGTTGTTTTTTACAGTTTTTGTACAACGCCAGCGATTTATTGACACGATGTACATTGATTATATTTTCATAACCCCAAAATAATTATTTGTAACTCTTTTAGAGTTGCTCCTTTTCTTACCGATTGAGAAAGGCATGAAATTTTCTTTTTTGCCCACTAACGCGCCATTTTCATCCAGGAAACGATCAGGACTGAATTCTTCAGGTTTCTTCCAATGAGAGTCGTCAAGGTGGCAAGACTTGGCACATGCCACAACGATGGTGTCCTGGGGTGAAGCAAGTAGTAGATATGTTTCCTTCTGAGAACTTTATGAGAACTATTTAACCAACACCGTCCATAAACTGTTTATTAAAGCGAGCTCAGATTAAAAGTGTATGCCTAATATTTTCATCGGTACGATAGACAGAACTTTCACGTCGGATGCGAAGAGACTTCGTAAATAACTTCTGCTGTCTCACCTTAAATGCTGTCAACCCTGGGTGGGATGTTCGTCTTTTTCGCTCATACTCACAGGAGAAAGATAGAAACTTGAAACTTCTGTTCAATGTATTTTATTCCCTATTATGGAATTAGCAGATGAAGGAAAATTCTTCACTCGAATTTGCAAATCAAAAATTTGATCTGCTGATTACGATTTTCGGTGTTTCCGCTGAATTTCTTCTGTTAATGCGATAAAAAATGTATTTCATCTGACTTGTTTTTGTTTCATGAATTGTTACAAATGAACATGTAAATTGGAAACCCAATTACAATTTTTAAAGTAGGGTGAAGTTTGATGAAAGAAGCATTTTAAATTATTTTGCGGTCTAACCAAATCTTCTACGCTTGGAAAAACAAAGTTACGGTACCGCTGAAATGAAGCTTGATTAAAATTTTACTGTGCCTTTTCAATGACGCTGAAACTAGAGTCCCCTGTATCGAAGATTGTGCTTATATAAGAATGCTCATCTCGAAATAAGCATTAGGCGTATTTGCATCTGTTCGAGTAAGTTTTCATTGAGTGTTTGACAATTTCATCTGTTATTACTTTGCAATAACCTCCGCAAAAATCCTGCTCACAACTAAATCCAATTTCATTTGCTCGAATTATCAAGAAAATTTCTTATCATTGGGCCATGGTCCAATAATTTGAAGACAAGGTGAAGAAATGTGATAAGTTTCTTGAGAAACAAGAACTAGAAAATACAGAAATGCCTCATAACACAACGAATACTGAACTATTTATGGAGTTATGGTAATCGGATTTGCGTCACAAATCTATAACATTTGTGGAAAAAATTGGTAATTATTTATTTTTGTAATTTTCAATTATTTTGGTACTTTGATTCACATCTTCCGGAAATTTTCTTTCTTCCCACGAGCATTCGTTCCTAACTCAATGTTCCACATGGGCGAGATTTACACGAAGCAATAAAAATATCTAGATTATCACTCGAATTTTTCATTTACTTCACTTATCGGTCGATCTTGGGATCATTTTATACCAGTCATTGTCAGACGTCTCTGCAAATAAGCAGTATCAATGTAACATACAAATGACCTTAGGAAAAAGTTGTCGAGGTCTTCTTAAAATTGAAATTTATGATCAGCGAGAACGTTAATTAGTCCAATTGACGGCTTTTGAATTTCTGAGCTGGATTTGTTCGCTTTTCTTTCAAATCAAACGATTTAATTCACATCAAACAGCTTTAATAGTTCAAAATAGTTATTAATAATTGAGTCATCCTCTGAAACTAAATCGTCCCGCGAAACAATATCGATTGGCTATTTCACCTTAGGAATGACGTAGCCTTCAAATGAGACGTCAGCAGTGGCCCTGTGCATCAGCGCAGTGGGCAGGAGTGAGCTGACCCTCAGCGTCTCCAGGAGCATTGCGTCCACATACTGTAGCCTGTGAAGCGTCGGAACAACACGTATGTATACTATATTTACTACTGACCTAGACGATGTTCAAGTTAGCAATATACATAATTGAACACGCCAAATCGAAAAAAAAATTATTACGAAATCACACATTAGTATTTTCTTCTCGATCCAGACATTAAAGGGCTTTTTCAGCCGTACATTGACTGGAATGACATTTGTGCATTGACTGGACATCGTAAATAGTCGACTTTTTGGATGACGAGCCGGCTTTAGAGCATCCTAACTTATCTGGTTTTTCGCCAACATTTGAGACTTCAAAATGAATTTTTTTCGCTCTCACCTACAATATACCGAACATTTAGCAGCTGTAAATGAATGCTGAGATTATTCAAAAGCATTGTTGTTCCGATTTCCCTCTTTTTATTCTTAGAGGAACGAAAAATTATGATTTTTCAGTTTCTAAACATGTTTACGTACAGGGTTTCATTGACAGTCTCTAAAACATTTCGGCAATCGATATTGAATAAAGTCAACTGGCCTACTGATTGTGTTTCGCCGAAATTTTTCTGAAACATTTTAATGAGCGTAATCACAACCTGCGGAAGCATTTCCTCCCTCAGGGCATCTGTTGCCCATCTCTCCCAAGCACTCTGACCAAATGCCATCCTGCGACACTCGATTGAAGTTTGCACGAGTTACGATGGATGGTTTGCTGCTTCATTATAGGGATTTCGCATTTACGTAAGGGTAAAAGCTTCGAATGCTAGTTATAAATTATTTCGTAAAACATTAATTGTTTACGAATCTTAGCATAGTTATAAAAATACAAAATTACGAACCTAGAAATTGTCTGGGAATCTGTGAATAATTGACTCGGAAAACAAGAGAACGGAGTCATTACATTTTTCTTTATATCTATAGCGGTCAACTTCAGTGTATCGACGTTGAGTCATTGAGTAATTTAAGGAGACTTAAGATCTTAAGTAACAGTTTTATGTAATGAGAAATGCAGAAATCGAATCCCATTGAATATCAAAGTTCAGAGACTCGTAATGTAGATGAAAGCAGCTCCGTTCTAAACTACGAAAGGAACATAAGTATTAATAGCTGGTACTTGTAAATGAGCTCATATACCAAAATCTATTCTTTAGTTTTAAGAGTTATTGTCGACAGAAAGAGGCGTGACCGGCAGGCGGTCCAAACAAGCTAAAGGTTAAGAAAATGCACAAACTGTTTTCTGTCTCCAAGTCCTGGTAGCCGACTTCTGGGTACAACTTCGTCCAAGCACTTCTGCACCTTCGCCTGGATCTGAAAATAAATTGTTGCTTAACATTTTTGGTACGCTTTTGAAATGTATTAGATGCAATTATAAATTTGAATAAAATAAAAAACATTGAAACTGAAGTCTGAACGTTAAAATCCGAAAACAAGTTTTAAAAGTAAAAAATTTCTTTCAGAGGGTTCAGAAGTATCATCTCAATATCATTTTCGCATGCTTTCAATGAAGACTCATAGCTTCTATGTGGGTGTAGGAGCAAGCTGGCAGCAAAAAATCGCTCCCGAAAATATTTTCTTATCAAAAAAGCACATTTTC
Organism: Platorchestia sp. MABIK; assembly: GCA_014220935.1. Taxonomy (NCBI): domain Eukaryota; kingdom Metazoa; phylum Arthropoda; class Malacostraca; order Amphipoda; family Talitridae; genus Platorchestia; species Platorchestia sp. MABIK. Next base: position 14,029 of record JACJUY010012282.1, on the reverse strand, counting down.
GATCATTTTCAACTTTGGCTTTTAACGCCGACCACGATTCATCTCACCAGTCTTAACTTCAAAAATTCTGATAACAGAAAAATATCCCCCAATATTACAAGTACATTAATGACGATCGTAACTGATTGAGCGATGGCTTCATTCGCTTTCTTTCAACCATTAAGACTGCGATGATTGGACATTTCACCGCCAAACTCCTTTCAAAGAAGAGAGGTCATGCAAGTTTTAGCAACCAGAACGTTTTGGAACAAAAATGTGTCAGTCTGGAAGAGAGTGTTTCCCTAAAGCTTGGTCGAGAACAGAGAATGCGCAGCTATATTCCACTCCACTCCCAACACATCCCCTTTTAGGAGTCTCATGTAGAAAGCTCAAATGGGTTGTCGCTGGTCAGCTTGGAAGTTTGAAAGCAAGGCGAAATGGTTGGGTACGAGAGGCTGAGATCGGGATTTCCGCTTAGATAGATCGATCAGCGGGGAAGGCATTTTGTATCATTTATAGTAATTATTCAAACATGTGCTTGGCGCTTTGTGGCGGTCTTAGATTGAGTTTATTTTTTGTCGCCAAAATTTCTGTCCGCTCCCTTTCAACCTTTTTCTGAGAAAAGTTTTGCAAAAAAAAATGAATTTTTACAGTGTTTCGTTTCCTTGGTTCTTTTAAAGCGTTATGAATCGATCGATTGCACAGAAAAGCAGTTCGAACCATGTCTCTTTCATTTTTATATTTTAACCTGGTCTTAAATTAACTCCTTAATTATTTCGGAGTTATTTCGGAGTTACTCGCTAAATGTTTCAGCTGTTTCATCTTCCCTCACACATTAGGTTACAATTTTAGAGGGTATTTTATTTCCTATCCTCCTTAATCGTTATAAAATAAAGTAATTTAAACGCTACCGATAATTTTACATGTCCTCAAGATTAGTTATAACAGCGTGTGCAGGTGATGCTTGCTTGCTTACTAACACTCCGGGGTTATTTGGAACGAGATTGTAGCGTGGAAGAAGGGTTGATGCAGCGTCTAGATTTTACTCCCCAAAATCATTGATCACCAGTTCCAGCTGTTAATGAGCATTGGATTTTGCCTTTACTCGGATTGCAATTCCTTTTTTGTTAACTTCCATCATTCATCCCCAATAAATACCCATTAAGGTTCCAGTTCAAGATTTATCCCCTTATAAACATTTCATGTATAAATGGTGCGAGATCCAGTTAGCACATTCATGAATGAAATTAATCATAATGACTGGAAGGAGTCAACCTCAATGACGCAAAGATGCTGGGCGGGGTATGTAATTTAATTAACTGCACTCCAGAACTTCTCCATTTTTATCTTCTTGAAATTTGTTGATCTCGAAAACTAAAAATAGAAAAAGGAGAATGTGTGTAAACTGACTTGATTATTTTTTTCGAATACACACAAACTGCGATGGTTATTGTGTCAATGCCGTTATAATTTCGCCTGCCATTAGGAATAAACTATTTGTTATGCATATGGGTTTTTGTTTTAGGAATTCTTCATATTAAAATTCTAGATCATGATGATTACCTATGTATAGCTTTATAGAAAGGATTTGCGTAAAAACGTGGTCGACTGATTGGCAGCGCATGGGGTGTCGAATCCAGTGTACAATAGTTTTCCATTATGTACAATATTTTCTTTCAAGTGTTAGGCCTATTGCATCCCCTAGCTCGGTGTACTTACGCTGATGGTGCGATCGTGCATTTACTTTAATTGGCCCGTTCCATTCATTTGAATTGTACTTCAATATCCCAACATTAGTCTGATTACCTAGCTAAATTGCACAAATATTTTAAATGTAATTCTACGTTTAATTGTCGAGTTATGTAGTAGCCCAGGTTTGTACGCTCTATCTTCACAAAAGGAAATAAATCTCTGTCTTTGCGGAAACGTATCCGTGTGTTGAAGAGGCATTGTAAAGAGGATCTACTACAAACAGTTACAATACTTAGATTCAAAGCGTTTCCCTTCTTCTTTTCAAACATTTTTAAGTGCATAGAAACTCATCGCCTTTATTAGGTGTTTAAGGGATCAGCATGGAAGGACGAACTGTTTTTGAAAAGTCTTGCCGCTAAGGAGGGTAACCGTCGTGGTTCGGTGAATCAGGGATTATCCTGAAAAGCCCTAACAGTCTGAATACGGCGTAGAAAATTGCACGGCTTCCTAACGGTATTGTCTTAGTTCAGCACAAACAGAAATTCTTTCTGTTGCTCTAACGCACTAATAACGGCGTAGACGGTGCCCACACGAAAATCAGGAAGGGCAGCTGCGCGGGAAAGCAAGCGCTTCGGAAAAGGTAGCTTCCCAGAAGACAGCCCCTTTTCGACCACGAGTCGACCGCACAACGGTATCGACACTAATAATCACATCTGCTTCTAAAATCCAAATGGAAACTAAATTTAGTGTCTCTTCATGACAAAACTTCATTCTTATAGTCGAATTATAATTTCTTTCTCGAAATTTATCTTGAAAAGCTTTGATTTCCTACGCCGTTCAGTAGAATTCGAATACCGTGTAAATTCGAAACTCCTATGCTCTTTAACACATTTTTCGATTAAAATTAGGTAAATATACTTTTATTTTTTCCGAAAACATTGCGTCAACACAGTATAGAAATGGTTTTTATGACTTCAGTCACATCTTAAAATTCACATGCATTGCTACAACTTGTCATTTGGTGAAATGCTGATATTACCTCAGGATGGGTGGCCATGTACAATATCATCCAGCGAAGAGTGGTAGAGGTTGTTTCCGACCCGGCGTTGAACATATCCGTCATGATGATGATCAAATGTTGCTCTGAAAATAAGCATGGCATTCACGAAGCTGGAGTTAATAGGTTGACATAAGCAGGGACGACCCCAAGGAATGTAATTTTGCTTGTGCAGTAGCTTGGTAACAGTATTCCAAACGTATTTCTACACCTCGTGCCAAATTATTGGCAAGATTGCATTTTCTTTGTTACACCAAGAATTAATCGATGAATTTAAAGAATGTTTATACTCATGACTTGCACATGCTGGAAACAAAGGAATTACATGCTAAGCTGGTCATGAATAATAATCATTCCGAATATCTGGAGAAATTGATGTGACTAATTATTAGCTAGGGTTATTGAAACTGAATGAACCATTAAAATAACTACTATAATTCTTATTCCTTGCACTGAATGATGGAACAAACATAAAATATTAAAGAAAAGATGTAAATCAATAAATGGGCACATTTAGTAACGAAAATTAAACAGATATAGGGCAGTAACGTGATATATGCATTTCTGGCTCTGATTTATATACTCGTAAATAAGTCGTACATTTATGGGATCATCAATTTCTGAATCTTATTCGCAATAATTCCACGTAGTATGAGTGAAAGGTTTCACGGCACTCATTCTTCTTCTTGAGTTGACGTCCATATACATAAAGCCTTTGTTTTCAAAAGCGCCACATTTTTTTCTGTTTTTTCATTGGGTTTCAAATCTGGTGAATTTGTAGGCTACTTCATGTGAAGCCCACGGAACCCAGATTTTGAAAATACTCTGTAGTTTCATGAGCTGCTCGCAATTGGGCATTATCATGCATGAAAATTACTTTTCCTGAATTCTGGCTTATACCTCATCAATCATGGTTCATTGCCCTCCCGCGAAAAAATTTTCTACGCATTTAAAGTTATTCTCATTTCATGTAGTACTTTCCATGGACCAAACGTTGCTCCTCTGAAAATTTCAGCCCAAATCATAACCCTCCATCTCAAAACTCGAGAAGCAATGTTGGCTCTTCCGTTCATTTATCACCCATTCTTTGCGCAAACCATCAGGGTCATCAAGAGGAGCACTGGTTTCGACGGTGAACAGAACTTTCGCTGGATTGATACTCATGTTATTTTCTGCTCACGTCTACCGATTTTTCACGTGACTTATGTCAATGGAAGCATTTAGACCGGGTTTTTGAACTTAGTAATATCCGTCACATGAAAACATAAAATACTTTGCGGCACTCATGTCAAACAAACACGGTTAAAGATTTCTCCACTTGTTGTTCCAGGACTCTTCAGAGCTTCACCCTCAAATAGTAGCACAGAACTGAGTGGAAAAACTCTTGATTGTTATCAGCCCTCTGATGTACAGTCGTTGGATCCCCAACAAATTTATTCAAAGTTACGTACAAAGTTATATGTTAGGTAATACGAACCTACTGTTTCTTCTATTTCGCTTCTGGTTTTGACTTTTGTCAATTAAGAAGTAATGATATCTTTTTCACAACCGATTAAGCAACATTTATGACCTATTTTATTGTAAACACACATAAGAGTACCTTGTTAAAAATCAGGCTCAAGAGCAACACTGTGATTTAACCAAACACGTCGTCATTTAGTTACATACATTGCTCAGATTTTGGCGATTTTTCCCCAGCAAGCACGTGCCAAGAGCACCAACATTCCCTAAAAGTTTAATGTGAATTCATCTCCTTATTTTTGACATAATTGAAAAATGTTATCTTGCTACTAATTCGACAATCAGTGTTATCTGAGTTATGCCAAAATCGACGACGTTAATAAAAATGAGCAAATTAGACGAGATCGTATAATATCTGTTCGTCTTGAACTTTGAATTCGGTGAAAGAAGAGTAGCTCGCCCATGTGTTTACGTTCAAACCGGCAGTGAATTTTAACACGTGGAAGTTTACTTCAATTCTACTCACAGTCTTTATGAACACCCATGAACTTAAAACTGATTTGCACTGAATACATTTCTGATCTAAATGAGTGTCAAGGAAATATGTTTTATACATAGATGCCAGCATATGCGCATCAAATTAACTTGGGTGAAACAAATATGCTGCTTTGTGTAAAAAATTTTTTCTCAAGAGTGAGCAGCGAAAATTTGTAAATTAATTCTCGTATTAGCAATTGCGTTTAAAAGTAATACTATTTTTGTAGTACATGCATCGAAGAGCAATTCTCGCTCTATTTAAGTTGTAAAAATTTGCGAAAAGGATATCATGTTTTTCTACAGCTTTATTAGTTGAACAAAAAGGCAATGAAATTTTGTGAAAATCATTCAAGCCCAATACCTTTCAAGCCCAATACCTTTTTCTACAGGTGTAAACTTGGAAAGAGTACGTTGTATTCAGGTTTTGCCTTCCTGGAATGATATGTAACTACCATTTGTACAATATATAATTCACTTTACCGTGTAAGTTAAAACACTAAATGCGACTGCATGTTTCCTGATTTGTTCCAAATTAATGAAGATTCACGGTGGTTTGCGTCGTAACACGAATCTACATACACAGTGTACTGCTTTACCAAAATATGAATTAGTTAGCAGTTTGTTTATTTAAAAGACGGAACACCGACGTAGAGTGTAGCTTGTGACAAACCCTAATCAGTGCAGGTAACAACCAAGCTCGTTTGCATGCCAGAGATCGCGTGATCTTTTGCGCAAGAGTTCGAATATTCAGAAATAAAAAATTCGGAATAGCTTCGTACTACTCGATTGAATGAAAGTTTTGTCTCAGGAAGAAAACTTGCTTCCTAGACAAAAAGCAAACCTAACCTGAAAAATCCTGTCAAGCTAGCAGCAAAAAACTACAGACGCTAAACCTGATATTTTTATCAACCTAACCAGAAACATTATTGACAGAAGAACCTTACCGTCTTCGTCTTTCAAGGCGTAACCCGAGCCCGAGTCTCCGTACTGCAAGAGGAACTGGTCGATGAGGTCCCTGGGGTGGTGCGGGTCCAGCGTCTGCATGTGGGACCGGACGATGCGCTGGACATAGGATTATTGGTACTATTATGTTTGTGACGATAATTATGAAGTTTCGATCGCCCAAGGTTTTATGATTGATTCCGAAACAAAACATAAATGATTATGGCTAATATTGTCATCTCAGTTAAAGTTGTAATTGTAAAATTTTAAAAATGGATTTCCAAGTGTAATGTCACCCTGATTATGTAAATATGTAAATATTGAAGCAACAATCAAAATCATTGTTATACTAGTTGACTTTGAGCTTAAACATAGATCCATTTTCACCAGCAACAATCAAATTCGCACTAGTATTATGTCACAAAATCACCTTTGCCGAACATTTTGGAGAATTAAATTTTAGGAGAGGTCACTTCATACGAGTTAGCCCAATAATGTTAAGTGAAAAACGAAAATTAAACTCTGGGACTTGGTCTATGACAATAAAGGAGAAAAAAATATACCGAAGACCATTTGAAAACGTGATATTCCTGACTTACTTTTACTAACACTCGATTTGGCTGTGCACAGATTTTAAATTCCTTCATCTACTAAGAACTCTAAGCCGATCTACTCTGTGGATGAATTTCAGAGTTGAAAAATCGATTATCCTATTTTTTGTAAGGTATGGACATTCAAGAGGAATTGAGTAAATGTACTTGCAGAAATTTTACTTACTTTTGACATTTCGCATAATGCTGCAATATGTTTATCTCCTTTGCCAACTTTCATGAATTTATTCAGGATGAACGTTGGCAAAATATCATTCAGAACGGGAAAAATATCCAAAAGAAACATTTTAGTCTGCATGACCTCAAGGTAGCCTTCGGTTTGCTTGTTGTAGAAAATGAGTTCTTCGTCGTCAATATCGTAGCGTTTACCTGCAGAAAAATTTAAAAATACATCACAAGCATTTCTCTAGCAATTCGACTCTTTAACTTTAAATTTATTATAAAGCATTTCATATTAAAGAACGAAATGAGAGGAATAATTGAGGAGTGCTACGAGAGGGTTTGAACAGTACTTCTTCGAAACAGTTTCAATAGTTGTCACTCTATCATTTTACAGCGAATTTTAGAACGCTCCTGTCATTTTCTACGAATTTTTAGAAACTATAGCTACTGTCAAACCTCATTGGCAAATTTTTTCAACGATGTAGTAAAATCGTTTTCAGTTTCACATTTTAATCGCTAAAAGAATGACATGAAAGAGAGTTTAAGACGCTGTTCTTAACAAGCAGATGCCTCAACTTTCCAAACGATGCTCATTGCTAACATTTCCAATAGGGCAATTCGTCGAGAATCTAATTCGTAGAATAAGAAGAAGTGCCAGAGTAAATACGAACATTACATTTATTACAAACGTTTTGGAATTAAAATTTCATCATCAATGCTGAAAAAGGCGAACAATTTTTTGTCTATTTAAAAAAAAATCAAATAAATATTTATCTTCCACAAAATTCTCTGAATGTCTAAAAAGCCTAATTTGTTCATTCATACACAAACACTAGCATACTCCATATTCACAGAAGCACACATGTACACGCTAATTCAGATACACCAGCGAAAAACACAAACATAGAATTACGTCAGTAGGTGGGGGCATTGTTCACATGTGTATATTTATATATTATTTTATTGCTTTCATAAATCAATTCACAGAACTCGTAAATGTAATCTTTTATGTCGTCTGTTTTCTATCCTTATTCACCTACCAGGGCTATTTTCCCTGGTTATTTGCTCTGGATACTTATTTCTGTAATCTATACACTCGCTTCATCGGTCTGCAACTCTTTTCTTCTTTAGCATCCTGGTATTTCTTGGCCCTTCTGACCCTTAGCTCTGTACCCCTATTTTCTCCGCACTAACGTTATTTACTGAAGCTATTGCAAATACTATGCCAAAAATTTAACAAAAATAAAACGATTTCATTTAAGGAACTAATAATCGATACCTCTGACAACAAATTTTCCTAGCATTGGCTCGTTCAGGAGGCTCATTGGTTTTGTTTTCACTAGGATGTCACTGGGCCACCATGATACTTTTGAAACGCATGTTTTGCTCATAACAATTGTCGCCTGAATTCATTTTGCCATGAATAAACTTTTCTTCTAGGATCTGTTTTTTCTGTCTCAAGTAAATACTAATTTCATGGATCAGTGTGTGCTAAAACATTGATGCTAAATAGGAGCTTCATAAATAAAAAGGATGACTTCCGTGCCACAACGAAAGCATGGTAAGGTTGGTGTTGATGTTAAGACGCAAAATGCTTGCGTATATCACAGATTCTTCAAATCAAGTGCAAATGGATATTGGTAATGAATAGAAATTAACAGATTATCTTATCTAAATCTGATGGAGCGATATGAAATTTTAAAATGTATCAGAGTACAAAGAAACTCACGTATAAGAAGTTAGGTTGGGAATCTTATTGAAGTTGGCAGAAATTACCAAGATTCTTACCAGCAAGCATCTGCCACAGTACATTAATGACAGCCCCATTGATGGACAGGTTCATGACAGCAGGCTTGCCCACACACGTCTTTTCCAGGTAGTCGACCAGCAAAGCGGCTTCGTCTTGCACGGATTTCTCAAGGACTGTTTTGCCCATACCAAGATCGCGGAGATGATGTATCACGAACCGACGACTTTCTACCAGCAGAGGTCCTTCGTTGGCGATGATACCTACGTAAATACAACAAATGGTGTGAGAACCATCCGCAAAGAAGCAAGTGGTAAAACTAATGAAACAAAAAATCCAAAAATTATTTCTTTCAATTTAAAGAGCACGGTAGTGGGTTATTAACAGATGATTGTGAAGGAAATCTTTACGTTTGATAAACGACCATCTTAATCTGGCAGTACCAGATGCTGTGGCTTTTTGTTGCAAATGGGACAGATAATAACATTTTCCATCGAAATTCTTCTCCTAAAAAATTCGACATAAGTAAATTTAACGAACTTGCATTTTTTGAGTTAGAAAATTATATCTTCCTCAAGTTGATGATGAGTAATGAATAATGTAGGAATGTCAAAAATGGCAACAAAATCGGAGACATGTATGGAATTATTTAAGAGACTCTACAAGGTTTCATAGAAATTAAAACAAGTGTTAATACTCTCTAGGATGTTTAAGGCATGCAACAACCCACATGAAAAGTTAATCAAAATGATAATAATTACTCAAAAGAAGAGGATGAATAGCATGTATGTAGAAACACAATAAAAATAACCTCTGTTACCGTAGCGGTAGTTCATTGCATTGCAAATCACGATTCGTCTCTACGCAGCTCATTCCACAATATTTTTCAAATTCTTTCCGAACGTTCCGCCAGGATACTAAGAAGAAAACCGTAACAAACACATTCATTAATTTGTATGTGAACTTTTAATTGAAGATGCGAACAGTGATCGAGGCAGAATTATCTTACATACTTTGTAATGGAGCAAAAACATAAGATCAAGATGTGCAGAAAACACTAAAAACTGTAATAAATTGATACTTTACAGTAGAATGAGACTGTTTAACTTTATGAACCAATTCAAAAGATTGGAACTCACCCCTATGAATCAAAAATTGGAATTTATTTGAATCTTGATGATAATGACATCAGAATTAACATTAAGAAGACGGATGAGCCTGTAGATTGAAGCCGTATGAATATAATAAATTTCATGTAATTTTCTTATTGTGGATTGTTTCCGTAAGTCGCTAAATATTTAGTAATCATTAATGAATTAATTTTCAAACGAATTGTTCTTGTAACTGAAAAACTGCCTTTAATGTTTAGAAAGCTACTATTCTGTCCAGACTGTGCTCTTCTGCAAGAATAGATTTTCGATAACTCTGCTAAATTAAAATGATGTGGTCTGCAGAAGAAGTAGGGGCAGGTTTTCTAGGTAAGATTGACATGGATTGTTTCAGATTTTTCATTAGCGAGAACTTCAACTCCTACTTTAGAAAGGAAAGTGTTGACATCCATGGCTTCTACCATGAGTTTCCAAAATTACTTCCCTGGTCTTAACACTCTGACTGCGACTACTAAATATTAGGTTCAACACTAAACTCAACTTTAATGTCAGTTGTTGTAAGCTATTTGTAAAATACCAAACATGAACTGGATCGTGCTTTCATTTGACTTTGATGAAATATTTATAAAAATTGTTTGCTACTACTCGACAGTCAGCAGCATAATGAAAGTTACCTCCGTGTACCACCGGTGGCGCATGTTGCAGTCAAAGTGTTAATATTGATGTTTGGCTACTCGCGTATAATTTCTTATGTTCGTGATTGTTTTTCCTGCCGATGATACTTGTTGGCGTAAGTTTATTTGTTGTGCTCCAGGAATTCTCATTCTAATAATCTTTACATGCTGCTTTTACATGTTTTACAGAGTGAGAATCTGATCCAATTTTTTTATAATCTCGCAAGTAGGTTTTCTTTGTCCTGCTTTTTGTAGTCTGCTCTTTAATTTTTTCTGTTATCCAAAGAGCGCATTTTAGCTGATCATTTTGGCAATGTGCGAGACACATTCATTTTGGGATGCTGTAAAATTATCATCGAAGATTGAAACGTTTCTGTCAACATCCCCAGATTTCTTCATACTTTAAAATTCGGCAGGCTTGTTCAGTAGTTGTTTAGGTAATGGCTTCGGTAGGTTGTGATCCAGTGAACAATGTTATGAACACCCTTAGAGTGAGAAATGTATTCCTGCTGAATACTCAGTTTCTCAAATTCAGCCTTGTCTTTTACTTGTCTCTGCCAGGATAATTCGTTTAAGTTTGAGTGCATGAATTATCTTTTCAGTATTAAATTAAGGAATTAAATAGTAACATTTATCAGAAGCGTAACATGAAACAATGAAGAAAAGATAAATTCCTTTACATCAAAATTAAACGTAAAAACTTCTCAATAACTAAAATTTTCACAAAAACCGCTCTAAAATGGAAAATTGAACATTTAATTATCTCTGATTCCTTTGAACAAAAAGATGGAAGAGAATTAACGATCATCTTATCCCCCTGGTTTTAAGCCCCACGCATTTTTTCGTATATTAATTTGAATTTTTTCAAAAAAGATACCCAAAACGAACATTTCCATGAGTATATGAAGTGCAAGACACCACGAGCGACCTAGCAGGTTTTCAGGCAATCCTTTTATCTTTCAAGACTACTAACGGTTCATTTAATACTCGTCTGATCGAATACTATTATTTTCCAAAGTATCCTTTAGTTTTTACCTTTTATTTTATCGGTTCAGAAACTGAAGTACAATGGTTTGGTTAAAAATAAGAACTTCTCTGCGAAAAATGTGAAGGCCTCATTATGTAATATCGGGCAATAA
>JACJUY010012281.1:0-22864 GCA_014220935.1 Platorchestia sp. MABIK | reverse complement strand
ATCTTTTTGGAGATATTTCGGTATGTCTCCCCATACCAGGCTGCAATAGTCAATACGTGATAAGGCCAAGGATTGGATGGCCAAAATCTAGATTCTTCGTCAAGCATACTTTTTATACGATTAAAAAACAATAAAGTCCCGTGAATTGTGTTGCAGGTTTTGTCAACGTGGGATTTGAAAGACATGTTTCTATCGAAACAAATACCCAAATTTTTTACTTTTTCTGATGGGTGAATTTTATCATTTCCAACCGTAAGAGTTAGATCCAGATTTCGAATATTTTTATTGTATCTTTTGACCCAAAAACAATAAATTGTGTTTTACTCGCGTTTAGCTTGAGACCATTTTGGTCATACCATGACTTGAGGCTGATCAGTAGGGCTTCAGCTCTATTTTTCGTCTGTGGTATTTCTGCTACAGAGCTTCTCATTGCAATTTGGACATCATCAGCATACATAGAGATTCGAGTGTTAGAAGGCATTGGAGGGAAATCGTTAATGAAAATAGAAAACAATAGCGGACCCAGAATTGATCCTTGAGGAACACCAAAGTTATTTTGAAGGAATGGGGACAACTTGTTATCTAAGAGGACTGCATGAGATCGATTTGATAGGTAGCTTTTAAACCAATGAGTATCAACTCCTAAGTTCAGTATTTTTCGTAGGAGTTGATCATGTTCGACGCTGTCGAATGTTTTAGAGAAATCGAGTAGCAGCAAAAGTGTTACATTTTTTTGGTCAATATCGCTGTATATTTTTTCAGTGATATTGAGCAGGGCATCTTGAGTGCTAGTTTCCCTCCTATAGGCAAATTGATTTCGATGAAGTAGATTTGACTCGTCCGAGTGAGATGACAGTTGATTCGTTACTACTTTTTCCAATATTTTGGACAGGACAGGTAAAAGGCTAATGGGCCTGTAATTTGACGCTGTATTTATGTCACCAGTTTTATGCAACGGTCTAATTATGGAGTGTTTCCATTGGTTTGGAAACTTATTAGTTGCTATTGATGTGTTGATAATCAAACGAATCAGTGGTGCTGTGACTGGAAAACTGTCTTTGATGTATTGAAGGCTGATTCCATCATGTCCGACTGCTTCTGTGTTTTTCAATGAGTACAAAATAGTCCGTAACTCTGGTAAATCTACAGGACGTGGCCTCCACAGGGCACCAGCCTTTGAAAGTGCAGTTGGGTTCGAACTTTCAAGTGACAGTTGCCCCGGACTGATTTCATTTACTTCACTGAAGACTTCAGCACCTACTTTTGAAAAGAATGTATTGAACTCAGTGGCCTTTTCCAAAGGATTTTCAAAATTACTCTTTCGGTCTGAATTTTTATATTGAGCCATCTCACTAATAATTTCCCATGTGCGTTTTGGGTTATTTTTTGCCTTGAATAGTCTTTGGTGCAAGTGAGTTTGTTTTGCTTGTGTGATTTTATTCCGAAGAATCTTTCCAAGTTCTTTATATCTCTTGTATAAAGTACTGTTCGACCTATTTTCATTATACTCCCGCAAGTAACTTTTCTTTACTCTGCTCAGTTCTTTGATTGCGTTAGTGATCCACACAGTGCGTTNTAGCCGTAGGTTTATTTGTGATTGCCAGATCGAGGAGAGTTTTAGAGACTCTTGTAACGCGAGTCGGATCTTTAACCATTTGTGAAAGGTTTAGTTTGTACAGCAGTCTGCTAAGCTGATTTTTTCCATCCGTTAAGTCAATATTAAAATCACCGAAGGCAAAGAATGACTTTTTTGTAGCTAGAATTTCTTTAAAAATTTTCTCAATGAACTCTAGTGTTGTAAGTAGAGAAGCCGATGGATGCCTGTAAAGGCTGCCGGTTATAATGGATTTATGTTTTTTTATTTGTACTTTAAGCCAAACCATTTCTATGCCTTCGCACACTTTATTTGTTAAAAGTAAAGACGATGAATAAATTTCTTTCACGAAAATACAAGATCCACTACCTTTGCAACTTCTAACGCCATCACAGAGGTACAGCACGTAATCGGGAATATTGAAAAACGAGCTCTGGGTTCGCGAATCAAACCATGTCTCGGAAACACATAAGATGTCAATGTCTTCTGTGACCAACATTACTCTAATGTCATCCAGCTTACTATTGAGGCTACGAGCGCTGATAGGTTTAATTTTGATATTTTCTATTTTATGGCGATTATTAGCGGCGTCAAAGTGATTTTTTGGTAGGGACTGTTTCGGAGATTCGCTGATCTTATCATTGTTGCCCAGAGAGTCAAGTCTAGCGTCAGGTACATTTGAGAGACTGCCATTCAACTGGACAACAGTATTTTGTCATGAAGATGATGTGATATCAGTCTTGTTTTTGTCTTGCTCAACAAGGGTACTGTAGTGGTCAATTTTTCGATGAAGTATTAGCGGAGGGTTATTAGTAGATAATTCTGGTGAGGGTTCGACTACTGTTCTCCAAACACCATTGCATTGTTCATCAAAGATGAAAATTCTTTCATTAGTCACATTTGATATGATTTGGGGTATTAGGTCTCCGGCATCATGATCAAAATGTTTTTCGTCAGTGTATTTACTTATAAGCCTAGGTAGGTCACCGCTATTCTTGTCAAGGAAATTGACATGTTTGTTTTCATTTTCTGTGCTCTATGTTTTGATTGCTGCTTTTGAGGAATTGTAATTCCATTTTGAAGACGATCGTGTGTTAAGCTGGTGAGTTACTGCATAAAAGGGGCAGTGCCCATCGGCCATGGTAGGAAGCAGTTTTATTTTAAATGATCGTTTTAATTCATCCATTGTGGTACTGGCGAGGAAGCACATGGAGTTTGGGTCATATTTAGGCTGGCTTTCAGCGTTGTTAGACAGGAGTTTTTTGGATTTCTCGCAATCCTGGTTTTGAATTAGCAGGTTGTGGCCAATTTTGGTTGTGGGAGCGACTGAGAAATGAGGGGCGCTCTTGTCATTTCCACTTTCTTGGTGGTGGTTCTGTATGCGGTTGGGCTGTGAATTTTCCATCAAATTTCGACTGAGATTTTGCGGCAATTTTTCTCTTCGTATTGATTTCACTGCTTCCGAGTACGTGGTTGGATGTTGACGATTTGTACTCGTTTGTGAAAAAGGTATGTCGCTCTCTGTGGTCGCGTCAGATAATAACGAAAACCTATTTTTTGAAGGTACTGTGCAGTATTCAGAGATCGAGGGAGGAAAATATTCATCATCAGTAGGCAAGCAATGGTTAGGGTTGCTAGAGATTTCTCTTGAAAAAGCGAGCAAGCAGAGGCAGAGGGGAGGAGTATTGATGAGTTTATGATGTCATGACTCTAGGTGGTCGTCGACCAAATCGTCTGCCATCTCATACAGGAGGACGCAGGGAAGACTTCACACATTAAGGCTGCAGAGCGCTGTAACTACAGCCTGAACAATGATATTCACCCGTCACCCGCGGTAAAGATATTTGACAGCTAGGACTGACTATACTGTTGTAACGGGTCAACCAATCGGATTGAGTATCGATGTACCAGATCATCATCTGATTCCATCCAACGTCGTCTGGGTACCGTATAGTCATGGGCATTCATTGATTATACTGGTAATCGCTGGCTAATACCAACTCGGGGTATAAGCAACAATCCAACTGGCTTTACCCCATGGGACTGACAGGCTTGAACCAAGTGTAACAATTGGCGTAATTTATCAGCGACTTGCTGCCCTGTTTTTCAAATCATCACTGTGCACGCTCACTGTTACAGTCAACATTATAGGGGTATCAGTCAAGGCCTATTAGATACGGGCAGTTAAAGATTGGTGTATTGAAGGGTTTTCGCCCTAATTCTAATACTAAATTTAGCACTTCTGTAAAGTTTTCAACATCGTCGCAGAATCGCATTGACGTTATACAAGTTATCAGAAGGTAATAATATTTATAGAATAAAATATGATGAAAATTATCATTGTTCGAGTAATTCAACCAATGAAATCTATATCCAATTTATCAAGATTCTAGAACTCTCATTGCCCTGTTTTATCACTGTTTTACTTAAAAATATAATTTTCTCTGCAAGTAATACAGAAAAGTTTTATTTGGAAGACTTATGTAAATTTTTTATTAGGATATCAATCTTCAAAATCACTAATTTGTCAATATAATATAGAGTTTGTTCTTAGCGCTTGTGCTAGACATGTGAAATACTAGCGGCGCTAGCGGTAAACACATCAAAACCTAGAGGCGCTACCGCTAGTTTTCAGCATATATATGTACTATCTGGCAAACATCCTGAGACATTCATTGTAGTGCTAGGAAAAATATGAAGAGTAAGATAAAAAGAAATTGTAATTAAAACTGCTTTGCAAATGAAAGAAATAAAAGAAATGTGTTTAACAGATTTTCCAAATAACTAGAAGATACCGGAAGTAACATAGAAAAATAAATGTAGTGAAGTAAAGGAAATTCGGATAACTAATTCCTTAATGTAGGTATTGCTGTTAAACTGAACTATTCATCGGTATTCAGTATAAGGCCGCTGTCACACGGAGACCAAATGGTAACGTTTCGTCATTATCGTCTACATAGCGGTAACCATTTGGTTTGGCTAGCTCTACGAAATCGTTTTATTTCGGCCCTGAGCTACGGTGCATATTTGATATACGCATCGTCACCATTTGGTAACCAAAATGGCGGAGAACTTGTTTGCCCATACTTATTTACGTGTATTCAGAGATCATGTCTTTTTCCTGACGCGGCAAACAGATAAAAAGTGCCCAAAATGTTTTTAAGCGTAGCATCTTTAGTTGAGCGTATTTTGTTTCACTGCTCTGGTCTGGGGTTGCTCACAATTAGGGTGCTTACACACCAAAAGACTAAAAGCAAGAAAGCCAGCAAGAGAGAAAGATGTCATGCGATATCTATCACACACCAAAAGACAGCCAGTTTGCTCCTGAATGTAGGGAGAGGTCAATAACAGCAACAATCGGTACAAGCATCTGTTTGTAACGTTGAATTTCATTCCTACTTGATCCCATTGTTTTGAAACATGTAATTTGTCACTGTCAAAGCTGAGCGTTATCGCGATAAATTATCGCGATAGTTTATCGCGATAACGATTTCGGGTTATCGGTTATCCGATAATTTTTTTTCCCGAGTTATCGATTTATCGGTATCGCCGATACTTTTGGTTCCAAACTATCGATAATCGATAATTTCAGTTTTTCCCGCTGGGATTCGACACGACTGGGCGGGACGAGTTCGGGACAGGAACTATACGTGTAGGATGTAGTCCGATCCAAGGGGAGAAGCAATGCTACTTGGGCTGCCTGATCCCCACCCTCATTGTGATCAAGAAGAAGCTGTTCAACTTAATGACCAGCAGCAATCTCCGGTTGTGCGAGCCCCTAGTCAACAGCCTTCTAGCTGCCATGGAGAGGAGGTTCGCCGCCACCTTTGAGGACGAGGAGTGTCTTCTGGCCAATGCCTTCCACCCCAAGTTTCGCCTCAAGTGGATGGGGGCTTTTGAGGAAAGAATGGTCAGGAGGTCAGAGGTCAAGTCCCTGATGGAGTGGAAGGTAGAGGAGTTCTTTGCTGCGTGCTGACCAGAAGACCGCCAGCAGCAGCAGCAGTAGCAGCGATGACATGGAGACGGAAGACTACTACGCCAGCATTTGTGATGAGGAGGATGACATTGGGAGTCATCACAGTTCTACTACGTCCAAGGCCGCTCATATTGTGCATGTGTGGCTGCAGGCCAAAGGGACTGACAGTCTGGCAGACTCTGCCTTCAACAGCGAGAAGGTCCTCATCGACCTATTTTTGAGGTACAACACGGCGATGCCGAGCAGCGCCGAGGTGGAGCGTTTGTTCTCCCTTGGAAAGGACATCATCAGGGCCAAGAGGAGCTGCCTCTCTGATGAAAACTTCAACATTCTTATGTTTATGAAGGGGAATATGCTGCAGAACCTCGTCTAAATTTAGTTATTTACTTTAAACCGCAGTTTTCATTAGTAGACACGATAAACATTTATTTGTTTTTCTAAAAGTTTTCAAAGACTTCTATTTTTTCTAATATTTTTCTGTTTTCTAAGATAAAGTTAAAAAAATTCGATTTGTTTTTTATTTAAAATACCAATATCGTTATCGCTAACTATAAATGAAATAGCAAGGATAGTCACTTTTAAAATATACATTATTGCTTAGCGAGTTTAATATGTCAGAACTAAAAATACCCGAAAGATGAACGTTTCGACCACAAGGGTCATCTTCAGCATCTGGAATGCGCTATTATCAAAAAATTTCATGCATATTAATTTTCGGATAATTTTAGTTAACTCGTACAAAATCAATTCTTTTTTCAATTACAAAGATAAGCTTCCGAAGGCTTTGCTCTCTTCAGTCATCAACAAATATCGTTGCGCACTGTGTGCGTCTGAGTACGTAGGGTCCACAAAAAGGGCTTTGCGGATTCGTGTAGCAGAGCATGCCGGACGAAGCTTTCGAACAAATAGGCCTTTAGCTTCTCCCCCTCAATCCTCTGTGCGTGCCCATGCAGAAAAATGCAACTTGCCTGTTCGTTTATACGATTTCCAGATAATTGCAACCTCTTCTAGTCAAACAGATCTTCGTATTTTAGAGTCTCTTTTTATCATGAAAAGCAGACCGGTTTTAAATGATACCCAATCTTCCTATCCCTTGCAAATTTCCTGTTAGCAATTACAAATGTTAACCATACATATGTATATGTATTATTTTTTAACTCTGTGAAAATAACTGTGTTTCTCCAAATGCTGAAAATGACCCTTGTGATCGAAACGTTCATCTTTCGTGTATTTTTAGTTCTGACATATTAAACTCGCTAAGCAATAATGTCTCTTTTAAAAGTAACTATCCTTGCTATTTCATTTATAGTTAGACTTTGCAAACGGCAAAACATTGATGTAAATCGTTATCGCTAGAATCGGAATTTTAGATTTATCGACTTATCGGTTATCGATTATCGGCGATAAATTTTTCGCCAATTATGGATTATCGGTTATCGCCGATAAGGTTTTCGTTATCGATTTATCGGTTATCGCGATAACGTTTTTTCGTTATCGTGCCCACCACTGGTCACTGTGCTATGGATCTTTTGAGTTTCAAAGGCAAAGTACAGCACAAACATTGGATACGAGTTCAGTCTGTGCTAGAGAAATTGAGCAGCAATCCTCTCTCGTCGACATTTCACCGAGCACTGCTAGAGGCTTCCCGCTGCTGCTCTCAAGCGTGAAACCATCTCCGAGTCGCTTTCTCGCTTCAGCCAATCTTCAGTCTTTCTCGCTCGTTCACTTGCTTGCTTGCAGTGTGTGCACTCCCATAGGAATCCATGTTAGTCAATTCAAGCTCGCTTGCTTTCTCGTTTCAAATCTTTTGGTGAGCAGGCACCCTTATCCCAGCCGATTTTGACTAGAGAAAAGTCGGGGTTAAAAAATCTTGCTTTTGAAAAGTGATCTACATTCTGAAGATGCTAAATTTCTAACTGTTGATGGTAAGTTTTAAAAACTTCCAAATATATCGTAGGCAGCACGTGAATGTGATTTACTCTCTAATGTTTCATTTACCAATGAGTTCTATTGATGTTCTCAGTAGCAATCACACACATGTAGTAAATGATAAATACAGAGAATAATTTTTGTGTACAAAAGCTTTTCCCAAACTGAAAAAAATCTCATTAAAGGGATTTAATGTCTGGAAAATTAATACATTTTGCACCTAAATCAATTTAGTGGTAAATTTGTTCTGTTGGTCATCTTGTAGCATTATATGAGCTAGTCTTGAAAACGTATTTTTCTACTATTCATCTGCTGAAAGCCAACTGAACTTCTTTTAGACCACTGTTGATGTGTTTGAAAATTTAGAGAAGTATTATTATCAGGCTTCTGCTTTGAGAATTGAGATTTTGTATATTCTGGATGCAGAGAAAACCTTAGCTATTATACTCTGGAAGTTGTTAGTTTCATTTGAGAGAAAGATGCATGAAAGTGTGAATTCTTAATTTAAGATGACCACTACAATATTTTAAAATACAAACTTCATTAAATAAATCAGTTAAGCTTGCAATCTATCTACAAAGGCTTAAATAAGTCCTTGTGATAAGTCTAGTGCAAAATAGTGTCTTGTTCAAAATGTCCAGGCTGTGTTTCAGTATTTCTTGTTCTGTTGAATAGCACATAGGGGAGATGTTTTCAAATTTAAGCTTGATACATGCAACAATATTTTAATACGCGGCACATTTTTATTAACCCACATTGCAAACGTGAACTTTTTGCAGGACAGAACATTAAATATTTGAATTTTAGAAATACCCTTGGGATTCTTTTTTTGGCATTGAAGGCAGTCAATTTTTTGCTCATATAATAATGTGAATCTAAAATCAAATTTGGGATGCATCTTTTTTGCCATGTTATATTCTTTCATTTCAAATTTATTCCAGATAAAATTCCTCTAGCACAAAATGATCTCAAAAAATATATTCTTTGTTACCTCACTCTTAATCATTCAACATTAGAAGCTTGTATATTTTATTCAGTAGATAACCTTGTTATTTCATGACTTAGCATGAATTGATGCATTGTTTTATTTGTGTTGATGTTTCCTAAAATTAAAGTTTTCATTGGTCAAGTATGACATCTTAGAAAGATGTCATTTGCTCACCGAATGAGGGGCTGGTTTTCAAATATTTCTCAATTTACCAGAGAATAGATTGACAAGTAGATAATGTAAGAAATGTGTGGAAAAATGAATTCTTTTTGATTGCTGGTTCCTTGTTTTTACCATGTTTTGTCTAGGTGAATCCACTCTAAACTAGTATATTTTGGCCTTTCACCACATCTTATTTGAGGGCTGGCGTAATGCTTGGGGTGTTCTCAACTGTCATGACTAGAGACTTATAAATTTCAGTCCCTCTGAGGTTCAAGTAATCTATTAGAATGTTATCTTGCAGTGGAATCTACGAAATTTCCTTCAAGTTTTACAGATACATTTTTTTCTATGCTGTACAATAAATTTGAACTAAGTGTATCAGCGTACATTCACAATTCTTCCTCACTGTATTTTTCACACCATTGTTTATTGTTTCTCTTCATCTGTCTATATTGGTTAGTATTTTGAGACTTCACATAAACCGTTAACCATAAATTATTCTAGATAATGAAATCTTCAATGCAGTTAAAGATTTAAATATTTAATTCAAGATCAACGCCTTAAAAGTTTAACAAATCAAATGAGCACTCGGTCGAATTTTGCTCAGATTTACTTCTTATGATATTGCGAGATGACTCCTTCGCTAGACTAGAGGCATTCAATTAGTGTGGTGTCAGAGCCTCCAATACTTCAAATGTTCTTCAAATGCACACAACACTCATTTGGGTCTTATATCTTGCCTTCTATGCCTTTGACTTTGGTCAAGATAAATTGATGCCTATTCAAACCTAGAAATTTCATAAATTTCTGAAATTAAAGTAAACAAATCATACTTCTGAAATTGTTCCTCCTGCACTCCTACGGGCACATTTCGTAATCCACAACAAACAAAACCAGAAAAACAATTTCGCTACCATTAAATAACTGACCGACAAAATCGTCTAAATAAGCATATTTTCATTCAATAATAAATAAAGCAGCATCTCAAAACACAACCACACCTCTACTACAGTTCAAAAAGTGAGTTAGTAAGACCCAAGATTGCGATGTCTGCTGCGCAGCGCATAAAGCGGTGTATCATCCTCTTATTTGCGTAATACCTTCTCCAATACAAAGGCAATTTCTTCCTACTACAGTCTATCCTTGAAGAATGCAACCCCATTTTATGCGAACCTTAAAATGCACGGAGGAAAGTTAATCTCAGTTGTTCAACAAATGAGAAGTTCGATTCGAGGTGTGAATTACTGAGACTTTATTTTGCCGTTACAGCAGGGGTTCCCATGATTGATGTACTACTCAAGGATCGACTAAAGCAGTAGAGATACAGATGGAGAAATCAACATTCGTGTATTAGGACGATATGCATTTTCTGACGGACTCCGCATCAATTAAAAAAGATTTTCTTTGTACACAGTCCTAAAGAGATCACATAATTACGAAATCTATTGCTAAAATCATAAAGGTCGAATATATGTGACAATAAATAAATTACTCCATATATAAACATTTTACAAACATATTCACCGAAAATAAACCCAATCTTCATGTAATACTTTGAAGCTGGGACATTTTTTGAAGTTAATAGCACCATATTTTTTCATGGTGTTCTCAAGTAATAATCTGCTAATTCTTCAAGTCACTTCATTTTGTTTTTTGTTTATTTTTTATTTTTATTTGCATTCGCATTTGCTCGTCAGGTGTGGAAAGTTCGCTGAATCTCTCATCATCTACCAAATTTCAAAAAAACTGTGAATTCTCGTTTCAGTTGAAATCAGGGGACAAACTTCGCAATGCAATTGTACTAATAAAATAGCAGTTTATGACAGTAATTTCTTCTCCATATGGTTATGTTCTTGAAAGTGAAAAACTTAACTTCAAGAAAAAACAATTATTTCCAATAAAGTGATACAAAAACCATCTTTTGTTTTTAAAATGTCTTAATACAATGGTCCTTAGTCGCCCTGCACACATGGGTTTCATAGTACTCAAGTCAATAGTCGAAACAAATAATTAAGAGAAAAGCATGGAAAAAATACATTCCCTGTGTTGCATAATCTAGTTTGGCAATGCATGTACATCCAAATTAAAAAAAAACATGAAACCAGTGACTATTCATTCTTGAACACACTTTTATTACCGCACATTTACATTGATATACGAGCTTAGGTACTTGCGGCATCAGGAATTGATATTAAAAGTAAAATTGGTAGATTTTAAAAATTTTGCGTCTCTGACTATGAAGTTGACATTAGGAACAATTTTGATTCTTACGAATCAACTAGTACGCCAGATAACGAGCTCGTCGAGAATAAAACATTTTCTCATGATATAAATTTATGGCATTTCCTACGCTAATAATACTGGCGCAAAAGAGTTCACCGATGACAAAATCATGGGAAGGATTATTGTACAATGCTAACCATAACATTTACAACATCGCTGGGAGCCAACACGAAAAGCCTAAAATAGTGTTGCCATAGTATACTCACGAGCGTAGGAAACGGCAAATTGCTACACAAGACTGACAAGAACATTTCAGGACAGGAATAAGGAAATAAAACGCTGATCTTCTATTACGTCGCCTTTTAAAATGTTTTGATATGATAGGTCCGGAGTTGATATACATAGGTGTGTGCGATGTCGGCTTAGGTCAATGCTTGTGCAAAATACTGAGAGAAAAACATTAAAAGGCATCCCAAAGCGAGCTCGTTGAAGTTTAATAATATTTATTTATGGATACAACAACAGAAAAATACCGATAATGAAGTCATTGGGGTGAAAACTCGTGTGACAGTTTCCACATACATTGTCATTTGAGCATTGGCTTTCTTGAAATCAGGGAATGATATTGAAAATGCTTGTGGATAAAGTATATCCATAACTTCATGCATGGTCAAAGTGGAAGATGTTGAAAAATATCTTTCAACGTGAGCACAATTAAATAAAAGTCTGTTCATTGCCTTCAAGATTATGCTTTAAATCAAATAAAAAATTTATGATAGTTCTCATTAAAATGTTTCACCATAATGTAAAGAGGTGACGAGGTAGGTAACGTGACAAGTTGATTGATATCCACGAAATTTTAAAAAATACGGTATTTATAGGACAAGTGCAAGTCACTTGATTAACAATATTACAGAAACTGCTGTTTACGTACACATATTTATATATACAATTAAACACATGTATATAATATATATATATGTATAATACATAAATATGCACATACACACACGTACCCGAATACAAACCCATAACACACATGCATATATATTTACATACATATGCGCAAACATTCGCTTACAAGCATTCACATTTCATACAGAAAATGAAAAACGAACCAAATGTCAAACTATCTAAATGTGCAAGGCTATTCATTCTATCTCCCGTTTCTGCCATTTTGCCAAGAATGTCTACCATCATATCCTAAATAAAACGCAACCAATTTCAAACGACATTAACGAAATAGTGTCATTTTATTTTATTTTTTCTTCACGTGCAGGTACTCTAAAATTTGATTTATCTTCAACGTTTCTTCTACAGCATATCTTTACGAACAAGTTTTAGAAGGTACGCCGGGGCTGTAGAAGACACACCTCCGTAACATCTGCTTTAGTATTGTACAATGATATGAGTTGTAGTTACGCCGAAAATTTTCACTCCAGGCATACGAGAACAAAATGTCTTCATGTTAACAGCCTAGGTTGCCCGATGATTCGGTGAGAGGCATGTTTTGTGTTTAAAAATTAAAGTTTACTAAAATAAATGTGTTCAGTTTTCACGGTTAGTTGGTAGAGATTTGAATATAGAGAATTACCTTGTGCTTCTCGTTGAGTAATGTAATAATTGTATTTGTACTGTAAGAAACCAACTTCATTTCTTCTCACTGCAAAAACAAGTGTCAGTAAACGAAAACTTTGTCTCGAATCATCTTTCATTCCAAGGAAACAGAAAACAAAAAATTGTTTTCTACAGTTTCGAGTGAACTATACTGTTGAATAAATATGTCTAAAAAGGATGAAGACGCAGTTCCATCTCGCCACCCATCTGCTGCAAAACTTTCATCCACGTATAAAAAGGAGGAAAACGCAGTTCCATCTGGCCAACCACCCACCTGCTGCAAAACTTGCATCCCTTAGTGGAAAAATGCACGAAATCGAACGCTTGCCATGTCGAAAAAGCAGAGACCTGTCGAAAATAAAGCCAGAATTTACCGAATACCTGACCAGGGTGGATCGATTGTTTGAAGCATGCACCGACGAGAACGATTTACTGTGGCTTGAACCAAATAAAATCAAAATCATCAGTTTTCGCGAAGAAGTGGAAGACCTCTTCAGTCAACATCGAGACATTCCGTCTTATAGCGGTCATGCTGCAAATTCAACAAAACGAGATCTAATCTTCCATCGTGCTCCGGAGTTTCCTCTACGTCATCTGCTCGTGTTAAGCTCGCCGAATAGAATGCGAAACTGGCAGCCGAAGTACAATTACACATTAGGAAATTGGAAGAATTAGAACGACAAGAACTGCGATTAAAATTCTAAATTTAAAAGGCTGGTCTAGATAAAAAATTCCGCTCGAAACCAGATTGTTCGAAGCTGAATTGAATGAAATAGCCGACGGCGACGACGACACCGCCGTCGCCGTCGGTGTCGTCGGCGTCCGCGTCGTACCCGTCGACGTCGTCGCCGTCGTCGTCATTGCCGTCACCGTCGTCGCCGTCGTTGTCACTTTCGTCTTTGTTATTTTGTTTTGAATACAGGATTTGATGTGAAATGCTTTTGTTGTGTAGTTTCTTTCAACACAACGTGAGGTTTCTTCAGCTGTAACTGCAAACTACAGTTTCAGTAGCTTTAGAACACCTAGGCAGGAGTAGGGAAACACTGGTAAGCACGTAATCGTGTGCTGTCCTCTGTCGGTTACAAACTTCCTCTTAAACCGGCCGTGCCCGGAAGTCAGGCAAGAGCGCGTAACAAAGGCTTCCGGAGCTCGTAAAGGAGGAGCGTAACAAAGGCTTTCGGAGCTCTTACTCACAAAATCTGTGCCACATTATAACGACGCATATTTTAATATACAACAATTTCCCTCCCTTTAGATGAACATATGACAAAAGGAAGAAAGAACTTAACAATCCATTCGCTTTACAGGTTTAGATATTCTACCTGATTTACGACGTTCATTTTCTACAGGTGACCTGCCAACAGGCTGTAAAGCAGAAGGCTCAGCGGCCATTACTACTGATAGTTTCCAAATTACCAGAAGAATGAATCAGCTGATTATAGTGTCTTCCAGATTACATTTAATGCTAAGATTTTAACCTGTAAGAAATCAACAGCAACTTTACGAACAATAATTCCTTTCTGCCACTTGGGACCATTTCTTAAATTCAGAGCAAGAACATGTTCACCGACATCAAATTGAGTTACATACATAGGCTTAGACCTGGACACAGAATATTTAGGATTAACTCTATCTCTGGAAGCAACAAATTAAAGATTGTTGAGCGCAACAGAGGGAGCAATTTTTGTGACACTATGAGGTATACAATGTGATTGAAATACGCTTTTGCTAGACGGGATTTGAACAATTCGGGAGAAGAGGGTTTTTTCAACAGGTCTTTGATGACCCAAACCCCCTCTCAGCTTGACCATTGCTGGCTAGAGAATAGGGCGGAGGTGTGAGGTGCTCAATGCCATTAGAAATTAGAAAATCTTGAAAGTCTTGAGATGAAAGTTAGAAGCATTATCACTTAACGAGCACATGACACGTTTCTGCAGAAAATCATTCTCAAAGCATCAATAGTATCTGACACACTGGTGGATGGTACAACTTCGTATTCATTATATTTAGATAACGCATATACAGCAATGAAAACAATTTCATTCTCGTCTAAAAAGTGATCAACATGAATACGTTCAAAAGGATAAGAAGGAGTAGGCCATTCTAAGTTTCTAGACTTAGGTCTTGCTCGATTTAATTGACATTGAGGGCATCATTTTACGAAATCTTCAATAATTTTACCCATTCCGGGAAACCAAACAACAGATCTGGTCAACAACTTCATGCCACAAATGCCAGGATGTCCATCATGAAATGTTTCAAGAACTAAACTACGTTATGACTTGGGAATTAAAACCCTTTCTTTATAAAGTATACAACCTGTCATGATAGTCATCTGAGGTAGTAGGTTTTTAAATTTAGACAAATCAGGATTAGGTTTAGGAGGCACGAAAAACTTTATGTATTGTTTGAGTTGACATAGTTCACTATCCATATCAGGATGAGTTTTTATCTTTTAACACGTAATAGGAGTTTTATCGAGAGATTTCACTGCAAAGATCACTTCGCACGGATCTAGTTCTGTTTCAGTTGTAGGTAGAGGGAGCCTACTAAGACAGTCGCTATTTACGTCACATTCACCTTTCGAGTAGCTGAAAACATAGTCAAACTGGGAAAGCTTATGAGCCCATCTTTGAATACGAGTGGAACAATTGGGAGGTACGCCTCTGTTATGTGCAAAAAGTTTATAAAGAGGTTTTTGAACGTTATGAATAAGGAACTTAGCTCCAAGAAAAAATTTCTTGAACTTTTCGACAATAAAAATAACACTAACAACACTCTTTCGATGTTAGAATTGTTTCGCTCTGCATTATTTAGAGATCTTGAAGCAAATTGAACAGGACACCAATCGTGAGAAGAATCAACGCGTTGCATGAGTACGGCAGCAACCTCATAGCCAGAACTCAGTTTCCAGAAGAGTTTCATGGTGGGGATTAAACAATTTTAGAGCTTTATGCGAACGACAGATCTCCTTGATAACATGGACACTTGTATCCTGTTCTAAAGTTCACTGGAAAGGTACAACTTACTTTAGTAGCAAATACAGAGGATGCGTGACAGGAGAAAAGTTAGGTACAAAATGACTATTGAAATTACACAATCCAATTGATTCTTGCCATTGTTTGAGGTTTTTAGGAACAGGAGCATTGAGAATTACATCTACTTTCTCAGAGTTTGGGTGAACACCTTTATTATCGAAAACGTACCCTAGATAAGACACATGATCAGTTAGAAAGGCACATTTAGAAAGATTTAAGCGAATTCCAGCATTTTTTAGGACAGACAAGACTTTGTCAAGAACTTCCAAATAAGAATCATACGAAGAGGTCAAAATGAGTAGGTCATCCTGGTAACAATGCTATTATCGATGCTAGAAAGAGCGTTATTCATAAATGCTTGAAAAATGCCGGGACTTGCACGCAAACCACAAGGTAAGTAATTCTACATAGATAGACCTTCCAAGGTGTTAATGGTCGTAAACTTTTTTGATTCTTCGACCAAAGAAATTTGCAGAAAATCAATTGATTAATCAGTTTTGGAGAAAAACTTTGCGTCGCCGATTTGAGAAATTGCATCATCAATAACAGGTAGGACAGATTGAACGAGATTCCACCAATAATTGTCAATGGAGGCTGAAAAACCTTCACCGATTCTTACACTGCCGCCAGACTTTAAAACATTAACGGTAGGTGATGCCCCTTGGCTATCATACTTTTAAGAAATTTTACCAATACTCTGCTAGCGCTCCAGTTCGGTTTTGACAGTCTTTTAGTCTTACAGGAACAGGGCGTGCTTTACAAATTACAGGAACTGAATTAGGCAATACATCAAGATGAACGGTATCTTTAACGTTAGACTGTGAATCAGATGGCAAGTACGCGTCATATTTCGAAGACAAACTTCTCGGCAAACTATGAGATTCTGTTTTGTTTGTAGTGTCGAATTGATCAGGGATGACAACATTTACGTTGAGTTTATAACAAATATCTCGGCCACGTAAGTTGATTCTATCATCTTCCACAAGAAGAACCTTGTGATTGAAACCAACGTCTTTATAAATAATGATCACTGAAGATTGACCAAACAAATTTACAGAGCCACCACTGTATCCGAGCACTTTACTACACGTAGGATTTATAACAGCACCATCAGAAGGTGCATCACTTTACGTACAGTCGAGACAACACTGCCATTATCAAGAAGAAATTCAATAGGTTTAACATTTAAACGGCATTTCAAAATCGTAGGCTCTTTAGTCACGGGAATTACAGTGGTGCATATTCTAAAAACTGGGAATCATTCAAGTAATTATGTACATCAGAGAAATTATGAACAGAGTTACTGTCACCAGTATCGTTCCTAGGTTTCTGTAGAGTGACTTCGTTTTTCCGCTGCAGAGACTCGCGTGAACTCTGCGTTGAAAAATCTTCTCTTCCGACGTTGCCATGACAACGTCGATACATGACAAATCTTCTCTTGGTTCCGGCTGCGCCATGTAAGTGCGGGCTGAGCGAAATTCTCCACGTGGAGGTTCAGCCGGAGGAGGCCGTGCTGCAGTCGTAGATTTGCAAACTTCAGAATTGTGGCCTATCTTCCCACATTTATTGAAGTTCAATTTCAAAGCAGAGCAATTTTTCGTAAGATATTTCTTCTTAGCGCCGCAACATTTGCATATGTACTTCGGCTGTAATTTTTCTGTTGTGAAAAACGATAAAGATGAATATTCATGAATAATATCGTGAGCATCGGAACTTAACTGTTCGATGAGTTTTGCATGTTCAACACACTCGTTGAAAGATTTCCGGTCACACTTCTGGAGAACTGCACTGAGAATTTGCGATGAACGTAGACTATTAACGAAAGCATCTCCCAAGAGACGATCATGACAGCAATTATCGTAGTTGCACGCAGATGCTAAGTCATTTAACGTTTTGCAAAAGTTTCTATGCATCCATTTACACCTTGCCTTCTGTTTAGAAATGTAACAGACGCACCGACAATCGATTTCTTGATTTCAAATTTCTGGATTAATTTTCTTCTAGTTCATCATACGTAGCATCAGCTAGTAACGTTGGTTTAATTCTTCGTTGTAGATCAGTAATGATGTTTACAGGCAAAGCTTTGACTAAAATGATAGCTTTCTTTCTGCCATTGTCACCCGCCTTCTGAAAGAGTCTGCACACTGCACTTCTAACCTTTGCAGGAATTCACACACTGTTCCCACTTCAACGTCGAATGGAGGACAGCTAACTGCAGAATACGCCATCTTGATTTCAGAGCACTTTTAGCACTTGTAGGTTTCAGAGCACAAAGTTCAAATTCAGGTTGGAGATTCAAAATTTTCGTCGCCAAATAATGTTGTGTAGTTTCTTTCAACACAAAATGAGGTTTATTTAGCTGTAGCTGCAAACTGCAGCTTCAGTAGCTTTAGACTCTGCCAAGGCAGGAGTTAGGAAACACTCTCGTATGCGCGTATTCGTGTGCTTTCCTCTGTCGGTTACAGACTTCGTCTTAAACCGGCCATGCCCTGAAGTCAGGCAAGATCACGCAACAAAGGCTTCCGGAGCTCGTAAAGGAAGAGCGTAATAACCGCTTCCAAAGCTCGTATAGGAGGAGCGTAACAAAGGCTTCCGGAGCTCTTACTCGCAAAATCAGTGTCACATTATAACGACGCATATTTTAATATTCAACAGCTTCCAACTCTTTAGCAAGGAGGCCGTAGGTGTGGCGGTCCAGAAGTCGGCGGCAATACCATTAGGAGGAGTAAGAGTTCCAGGACGGGAAACATTTTAGCAAGCCCATCCAACTCAGCCATCCGAAATCATGCTTCTGAATGCTACACAGCAGTCAAGAAAAATAGTTTCAAAGTCACAGCCAGGGCAAAGTTGAACTCGGAATTGCGAATTTTAGAGTCTCTGTTCATTTTTAAAACGAAACCTGTTTTTAAATAATCATCTTAGCTCATTTCCTTTATCCCTAGTCAATAAGTAATGTCATAAAAATTTTTGAGTTTTCTTTTTGTATTTTACAGATGACATTGTGTTCTTACGAGTCTTTTACAGCCTCGAGAATATATTTTATTGAAAAATGTTTTATACCATTTTCCTGGTTCTCTCTGCAACAACCATGCAGTGAAAACTTTTTTACTGAAAATTCGAAAATACCGAAATAGCTGCTTCGAACATTACCATTACCATTGGACATATCGACCAATGGTAATCTTTTGTAGTTGCACTCATATGTGAATTTGTAAACATAATAAAGTGGAATTTATTGCATATAAATCTCTCTTTGAGTGTAAATAAATCCTCAATACTACTATGTGTATGTGTAACATAAAATTGCCTTTGAATGTGAATATTTAAATGGATGCATACTGAAATTAATGTAGGATTGTAAAACAACTTTAATGTCTAGTATAATACGAAGTTTTTATAATTGACTTCTATCTGTTACTCCGCTCAAAGATCTGAATCACACTCAGCCTCTTGATGCTGGATTCTTACCCCATTTTACGACAGCTTGTTTTTATATTGCAGAAATTTATGTATTCCTTTCTGAAAGGAAAAATGTTTTTCTTGCTCAACACATCCAATAGAAACATATTTAACTCACAAAAAAGTTCAAATTGACAAATGATTATGCCATTTTTTTACTCAACTTATGGCTACAGAATTTGAATTTGACTTGGATTAATTTGAACTTTACTTGGATGAAATTAAACTTGACATGGCTTAATTTGAAGTGAAAAAGGTGAAGTGTTTGTCAAAACCTAAAGCTATGTTCTGATACATAAAGACTTTTAGTCTTCAGGTTATGTTATTACTGTTAATAATGGAAATTTAACTAGCTTATTCTAATGTTAATAACTGGACTATAAATTGATTTTTTTTCAGCAGTACGCAGTATTTATGTACTGCGTATTGATCTCTTTGTTTTGTTTACTTCCTGGTATTAAGGTCAAGTTAACATGTAAAATAAACAGAAATTTCTGCATATTTTCAATGTTTAATCTTTAATGTTGTTTGGTTCATTCAGAGTTATTTTTGTCCCTCACTGTATCATTATCATGTTTTATTTTTATCTGCTGATCACTTAGATTTTAAGTAAGCATGTGAATATTTTTTTAATTATAATATTTCATTAATTTTCAACACTGAAATGGCATCTGCTTTTCGGCATTGTATAATCAAATACCTCTTCATAAGGCAGATTTGAAACCGTTTAAAGATAATCAATATCGATAATTAGATATTTAAGAAACAAAAATACAATGGAAACGAGCTCCATCGAAAGAAACAACACTACACAAGCAAAAACCTGACTTAGTCACACACATGTTGTAACTGAGAGCAATGCACTTCCTCAGCTGCAATGCATGGTTGTTGCATTTACGCGGTAGTACAACATTTATTGCTGAAATCGTTCCAAATTGCGCCAAAAATATAAAAGCAATAGGAAATAGGCGTTTATAAAAATAACGAATTGTCAAATACATGGTAATAAGTTAGAATAGAATGAAAAAATGGTACCATATTTCAAACGAAAAAGCTGAAAGGGGCTTTTATTCGTATACGAAACGTAACAGAGACGTCGGGCCCGCTGAGATAGAAGCAGAACAACTTTTGCCTATTATAGCTGTAATATAACACGGTGTTGAACAATGATATGGCACCTGCTCTGCGTTGTTACCCTGCATAATGTAGAGGCAGAGAATAAAAGGCAGTGCAAATCGTGCCTATCTTAGCTACTCAAATATCAACAGTTTTGGTATTTCGAGCATAGTAATTAGATCAACTATTATAATTTCGTTGGATTTGGTGCATTTTTTGATGCTTAGTCATAGAAAGAAATTGCTGTTGCTGATCTATACTTCTCTAGGTAGGCACTGTCTACCTTGCCCACTCAGAGGGCACGTGCCTGTTGTACATGTACATACCGGGTGTCACAGAAAAACGCCCCTGACTTTTTAATTGATTATATCTCAGCTTTAAATTAACATATTTGAATTGTCTTCATTTCCCAATGTAGTAAATTATGTTCCCTTTTTGAATAATGTGAGATTTTAAAAATTGTTAATAACCATTTTACAATGATTGATTTACCGAATGGAGTAAAAAACCAATTGTTTAAAGGAAAATTTTTTTAAACAATATTTATATTCTTCCTGATTTTGTACTTATG
This sequence comes from Platorchestia sp. MABIK, assembly GCA_014220935.1. NCBI lineage: Eukaryota > Metazoa > Arthropoda > Malacostraca > Amphipoda > Talitridae > Platorchestia > Platorchestia sp. MABIK. The sequence goes on along the minus strand of JACJUY010012281.1, from coordinate 2,191 downwards.
AAATAAGGAAGTAAATAACCTCTCAGAGAGTTTAATACTTGGTGGTATTTAGGACACATCATTGTGAAATTATTGTTAACGGTAGGTTTCGAAAAATGAAGAAGAACACCAGTGTGGTTTTGAAACTCTTCATTTGAACAATTAGTTTTTCTACCTCTTTCAGTAAATCGATCACTGTAAAGTGATTATTAATCGATTTTCAAAAACTTAAATGATTCGAAAAAGAAAAAAAAATTAGTACATTAAGAAAAAAGACAATTTAAAAATGTCAATTTAAAAAAGAGATGTGCTAAATTAAAAAGTCGGGGACATTTTGTGGGACACCAGGTGTAATAAACATTTATTTTTAACACACGCTTTTAAAGAACGTCCTATGGAGAAAACTAAGATCAAATTTCAAAAGACAGTCTCAGTCGGCTCTGTCTACCTATGTCCTGCTCCTGGGTATTTAGATATGTTACTTTAGGTGAATCAAATCACGGGCTCTTGTTTCAATAATTGAATTGTGATGAACTAGCACATTAAACTAGCTGATACCGAGTCTATTGATATGGTCCGCCTCTGTAGTTTGAATACTTACTTGATTAAAAATGACTTCTGAAGTTCTGAACGATTTTATTGCATTACAAAATAACTGTAGCTAACGATATCGTATCATCTTTGGAAGTGATGGAATAAAACTTCCTACATGATGCTTTGAACTAAATGTTTGCAGTCATAAACGCCATCTTTAAATCCCCCAACGGATTATGAGTGGTCTAGTACCAATTAATGTAAATGGAGTTCGTGCCAATTAAACTCCAAGCACGAATACGAAATAAATTTTGAACATCTAGTAAATGACCTCAGAAAAGCATTAATATTTATTGGTTACTGTTATTGAAAACTGACTAGTAAATAAATATGTTGGCATTATGTGAAATAAAATGTTAAAATAAGAGCCCTTACATAGCTAGATCATATATACCCACTTAGAAAAGTCACTCACTTGTTTCCGCAACTCCAACAATCTGCGGTTGTTGTAACCCACTCAGTTTTCGTTAATTTGGCTTCAACACCATCCTCCAGTTCCTTATATTGTTCATCAACACAGTTGACAAGTGCTTTCCTTCCAATCACAGTTTTACTTGGAGCAAGTGTAGTAATCAGTTTCTTAAATGTTTCACTCTCAACTATTTGGAAAGCCATCATTTCACCAATCACAAAATCAGTAATGAGAGTGTTGAACTTTGCTCGAATAACTCTCAATGTGATGCTACTAGAAGCTATCATATCGCCTACACTTGGTTGAATTTTCAATTTTTTAAAAGCTTTGCATTTTGTGGAAGTTCTTCTACACATTCTATGGGACGTTTTCTTGCAGAGCTTTTCGCGCGAGACTGGCAGCATTGTTTAAAATTTTTCACCTTATGACAATGTTTCGTCTTAAAGTGTATCATGATGTTGTACCAGGGTTGCGGAGTCGGAGTCGGAGTCGGGAGTCGGAGTCGCCGGAGTCGCATGTTTTAGGGTGGAGTCTGAGTCGGAGTTGGGGTCGCGTTTCTGAATGTGTGTGGAGTCGGAGTCAGAGTCGCTTTTCCGATTGTGGTGGAGTCGGAGTAGGAGTCGGAGTCGTTCATTCGGATGTGGTGGAGTCGAGGTTGGAGTCGCTATTTTTTAGTGTCTTAGATTTTATTTTTTGCAAAAATTATTCATAATTGTTTAAACCGAAGTAAACAAAACAAAGTTAAAATACTTTACTGAAAAGCTACAAAAATACGCAATGTTTTTATTGATTATTTTGTTCGAGGTTCGAAACAGCGTATTTATCCCAATCACTTAATACGATCAATGGTCATTGATATCAATGATCATTGTGGGTTCGCACACATATATAGGTGATACCCACGAGTGCGAGGTATAATTTTCGTTCAGGAGCATAATGCATATATTACAGTGAAAAAGCCTGAATTAATAATTGAAAGCAACGCAAATTCATTCTGTTTGTTTCTGTCTCTCTCATTCCCCCTTCAATTAATACATAGGATCTAGAAACTAGTAGTTAATGCGTTGCAAGTTACTTGCAGAACAGGTCAGCTGATGCAATACATTGTACTCACATAAAGAGTGGTAACTGTACGCTCTTACTGTGTCTATATTCTATAACAGTGGTTGATTATAACGATCTTTTCTAGTCTTTCTTTTGATGTTG
>JACJUY010012280.1:0-22866 GCA_014220935.1 Platorchestia sp. MABIK | reverse complement strand
GGTGCCTTCCTCCTTCCTCTCTTTGGATCGCCTTTGTAGCGGATAGGGAGGCTTAAACTAACTAATAATCTAATCTAACTTTCATCAAATTTCTTAGAAATGGTAGAAACGTACTCGTACAGCAGTGCACGTTGACGTGTGCGTTCAACTTTTCGTCGTGCAACCCTTCCGTTAGCTGCGTCAGAAAAGGAACAGAAAACGACATGACATCAAGGATGGAATGAAAAGACGTCACTTCAAGAACGGAACAAAGGACGACGCTACGTCAAGGGACGGAATAGAAACAGACGCTACGTCAAGGGACGGAATAGAAAAAGACGTTACGTCATGGGATGAAATAGAAAAAGACGTTACGTCATGGGACGGAACAGAAAAAGACGCAACGTCAAAGGACGGAACAAAAGACGATGTCACGCTAAGGTACGAAACAGAAAGCCTGGTATCTGCGCAGACATTCTGACCCAGCCGAGCGTAACAGAAACTTTGCCCCGCAAAGTGCGCGCATCACAACTCCGCAACTCGAGTCTCTGGTCTGCCAGTCTGGCGATTGATGGATGGCCTTCCAACGCACGCGCTTCAATGAACCGTCAAAAACCAAACGAAATGAAAGCAAGTAATCGGGATTGGATTTTCTGGCTGTCAGCGTTTGCCCTTACAATGAAAAATAATTCAGAGGCGTCAAACGCTTTATTCTTCGTCAGTTTTGTTGATTTTCAAGTGGATGATGAATAAAGAATTATTATTGTTGATGAATTATTATTTTTTTAAGCATCACCTGTTTTGCGTGGTTCACGGACGAAACGATTGAGATGGGGCAATGTTTTTGTAGGACGTAGGTTTAAAAAGTTTAGTGCAGAGAAATAATTGCATTGGAACGCACATTTGAGGTGACGAATAGGTGGTCATGACCCGTTGAAAATTATATTGTTACATTGAACAGGGTGTCTGGAAAAGTGTACCCATTCTTTGCCTGACGATGACTCTTGTATTAATTGTTTTCTATTTTCGTTTCAAAAGCAACGAAGTTTTCTTTCATGGCATTCAATTATCTCAAGTGTAATGCTCTTTTCTTTGAGTCAACTCAAACGATTTGTATCTATGACAATGAACACCGATATCGAAACAAAATACAGAAGTATCGAAAGTGGGTAGATTTTTAACGGAATCGTGTAGACGTTTTTACGCACACAAGAAAATGTCGCATTCACGCAAGCAAAAAATCTCGTTTTCGCTTTCACAAAAAATCTTTCATTCAAGTAAATAAAAAAAATTCGTTTTCAAGCACAGAAAAAATCACTTTTTGACGCCCAGTTTTGACGCACGCGCACAGGAAATTTTCAATCAGAAAAATGCTGTACTTGCCAAAAACAGTAGAAAACGACTCCCAAGACTTTCTCGTGGTAGTCAGGTGACAAAGTGGTACCTAAGATGGCTTCTTTCCAGTTCTAAACAGTGAAGCCTGGTCAAGTTACCTTTAATAAAAAATGCCGCACTTTCCCAGGAATGTTAATTTTCATAAAGAGATTCCCAGTCACTCGCTTCTGCCTGGCGCTGAGCCGCCAGCACCCCTCGCACGGCAGCAGCAGACAACGCCGGAACTTAAACTCGCAACTTCCGAGTCACTGAGGCTATTGCAAGCTCAAAGGACTGTGAAAATAAACAATTGACAGCTGCAATATATACCCTCCATTTGGAAAGCTAAAATACACCTAGAATATATTAAACATTTCATGCTTGCATAAGTTCCAAAAAAAAACAAAAAATTATTCAAGTATGCTGAATCAGGTATGCTGAATCAAGTGTGCTGAATCAGGTGTGCTGAATCAGGTGTGCTGAATCAGGTGTGCTGAATCAGGTGTGCTGAACCAGGTATGCTGAACGATTTACACGATTGGCTCGTTTATAGCGATACAAAAACATCTATTTAACTACGAAAACCATTTTCATATCTAAAACCAAGCATTAAAATCCTAAATTTCTATCATTTAAATGTTGAAAAATTCACATCTGATTAGACGTGAACAACATTTTCCGAGTGACCATGTTTTTTGATGTGACAAATTTTATTCCTTTCCCCACCAAGATGATAAAAAATTAACAAGTCTCGAAAAACAAACCTTGAGCGCATCAGGCTGTAAAGGTACACACCTCTTTCTTACAACACTAACGCAGGATTATATACGAACGATTTTCCAGTGATTGATGACAGGTGTTTTTGTTATGATACGCTATCGGCACTGGCAGCAACAAGCCTGTCAGTATTGTACTTCAAAAATGATTGTAAATCGTACTCTGAAAATTACTCTTAATTAAATTTTCAAAGCTACCGTAAATTTCACAAAAAATGCGAACACCGTCTACTGCGTCAAAACAACCTCGATTCTTTGGCGCTGCATTCTTTTGAGCACCAAAAACTGCAATCCGTGTCAACTCTTTAGAGTCAACAACCGCAATGCAGCAGCCTTGCACTCCCACGTATCGGAACTGCCCTAATTTATCAGAAACAGTTTCGCAGATGATGACCAAAGTATCGGCAGGGCAGACAGCCAAGAGCCAGAAGCTAAAGAACATCAGTAGCGGCTCCTGATATACGCACTGGTTGCCGGCTCCCCCAGACCACCGAGAGCCAGAAGCTAAAGAACAACAGTAGCGGCTCCAGAAATGCGCCAGCAACTAATGGCTAAAGTTTGGAGCGCGCATCACGAGCACAGCCGAATTTATTGACTTCCTCAGCTGGAGCGGGGCGGAGGGGCTCCGTAGACTTGAGCGTCATGGAAACTGCGCTCGAATGAATGATTGGAACCCGCATTGAAGCTGTGTGTGATGGTGGTAGTTTGAAGTAGTCATACAGGCTGTGTACTACTGAGTTGAAGTAGTCGTACAGGCTGTGTACTACTGAGTTGAAGTAGTCGTACAGGCTGTGTAGTACTGAGTTGAAGTAGTCGTACAGGCTGTGTAGTACTCAGTTGAAGTAGTCGTACAGGCTGTGTACTACTGAGTTGAAGTAGTCGTACAGGCTGTGTAGTACTGAGTTGAAGTAGTCGTACAGGCTGTGTAGTACTGAGTTGAAGTAGTCATACAGGCTGTGTAGTACTGAGTTGAAGTAGTCGTACAGGCTGTGTAGTACTGAGTTGAAGTAGTCGTACAGGCTGTGTAGTACTGAGTTGAAGTAGTCGTACAGGCTGTGTAGTACTGAGTTGAAGTAGTCATACAGGCTGTGTAGTACTGAGTTGAAGTAGTCATACAGGCTGTGTACTACTGAGTTGAGGTGGTCATACGAGCTGTGTTAGAAATATGGGAAACCTTACTGAAAGCCAAAGCATCATACAGGGAGGCACACAGATACTTCACACGAATCATACACAAGACTCATTTAGCATGACTTTAAGTCTAACAAGGCACTAGGGAGGAACTGGACTCTGTCTGACTCCAGTTTATTGCGTCTCATTTCACGATCGGAGCGAACTGATCAAAACGTATCGTTCATCACCAATCCGGCGAGATTTGAAGCTCCAAAAAGGGAACTAGTGACGAAGTTACCAAGTTTTAGGCAAAGTTAGAGACGAAGTGGCGACATTTTAGACGATATTATTGACAGAGTTACGAAACTCCAAGACTGAATTGGAGACGGAGTGACGACGTTTTAGAGAGAAGCGCAGCATTTAAATCTCGGATGTAGAGTAGCAATAAAAAAAAGAGACCATCGCAGAGCAACGAGATAAGTGCTCCACTTTGAGCTGAAAAATTCTTTGTAACGCAAGTTAAGGGAAGAAGAGCTGAGCAGGCCTCGAACCTTCGCGTAAATGATTGTATTTTCTTAAGAAATTGTAGTAACGATTATATTATATGCAGGTCCAGTTAGCGACAAAATTACTCGTACACCCTTCGTCTTTCAAAACTTTCTAGAATTATTCAAAAACTATTGTTGCCACAGTCATTCGATTTTCACAGGGTGTGAAGCACATATTAGTGACAGTAATACGAAGTTTCTAGAACATAATTGGATTTTTGAAAAATTTAACAAACTGAACTTTAGAAACAAGAGAAGTCAAAATTATTCAAACAATTTAGACCATTATATTTCATTGAGAATTATTTACCGTTATACTTGTTTTATTGATTAAAATTTTTGTCTAAAATAGTCTTGAACATTCTAGATGTGAGATCATTCTAGAAAATTGTGCCAGAGCTAACGGGGAGCCAGAGGAGTAGAGCTTTGTCACTCGTACACTAGCGCCACGATGGGAAAAGCTAAGGAACTCGGTGTGGACCTCAAAGAGAAGATTATTGACTGCTTCATAGCTGGAAATAGTTTTGGTGACATATCTAAGCGTTTGAATATCCCAAGATATACAGTACAATCTGTTATAAAATGGTTTGCTAAGTTTGGTACTGTAAAAACGTTGCCTGCGCGTGGTCGCAAGCAAAAACTCTCGGTGAGAGCTTCTCGAAAATTTTGTCGTGAGGTCAACGCTAATCCACGAGTGAAGTGGGTGAAAACTTGAAGGTATCAGCAAATAGTTTGGGACTTGGAAGGCAGTGGGTATTTCAAGACAATGACCCAAAGTACACGGCCAAGTCAACAACTAGCTGGCTTTAAAAAAATAAGATAAATGTACTGCCACGGCCTTCGATGAGTCCTGATCTCAATCCCATTGAAAATTAGTGGCAGGTATTAAAAGTCTACATCAATAAGAGGGCTCAAAAGAATCTTCTGGAATTGAAACGCATCGCCATTGAAAAATGGAATAACATTTCATCTGAAACTACGAAAAGCTTGTCAGAAACTAATGAAAGGCTTTTAAATGTTATGAAGAAAGGTTGCGCTATTGATTATAATTATTAATATGTACTCAACTGGTAGATTCACCTTATTAAAGGGTTATACTACTCACTGAATGAATAATTTTGTCTTATCGTCTCTCTGAAGTTCAGCTTTTTAAATCTTTAAAAATTAATGTTTTGTTCTAGAATCTTCGTATCATTGTCATTAATATGTGCTTTACATCCTGTGAAAATCTTATGCCTGTGGCAACAATAGTTTTTGAGTAATTCTAGACAGTTTTGTAAAACAAGGGGTGTATGAATAATTTCGTCGTCGCTAACTGTATACTCCATTTAAGCGTCCCATCTTCCAAAACTCTGCCAATTAAGCCCCCGATCTTTCAAAACTCTGCCCCATTTAAATGCCCTATCTTTCAAAACTCTGCCATTTAAGCACCAGATCTTTCAAAACTCTGTTCCATTTGAGCGCCCGATCTTTTAAAACTCTGCCCCATTTAAGCACCCGATCTTTCGTAAACTTGTTTCCATTGCGCTGGCCTCTTTCTTTATGCACGAGAGCGGCTCAACAAATGGCAGGCAGCTAAAAACCTTGAGCCCTACTCCATTACAGGTCTTTAAAGTCCCCTTAAAGGCCACCAGGGATCCTAAAAGCAACGCTCTTTTATCCGTGTTGCTTATCTTGAGCAGGCTCGGTGGCTCATCTCCCGGCCGTGTTGTGAGGGAACACTCCCAGCCTCTCAATACAAGCGCGGCTGTCTTTGTGGCTTTATTCTCTCAGCAGCGGCCCTCGGCCTTTTCTGGGACACTCGGATTCTTTATCTTGATTCTTTTCTGGGACACTCGGATTCCTTATCTTGATCCTTTTCTGGGACACTCGGATTCCTTATCTTGATCCGTTTCTGGGACACTCAGATTCCTTATCTTGATCCGTTTCTGGGACACTCAGATTCCTTATCTTGATCCGTTTCTGGGACACTCGGATTCCTTATCATGATTCGTTTCTGGGACACTCGGATTCCTTATCATGATTCGTTTCTGGGACACTCAGATTCCTAATCTTACTCCTTCTCCTGGACACTCGGGTTATGGCGCGCCGGTTCCTTCTCTTGGTCCGTTTTCTGAGTTTTGATTTCTTATCTTGATATGTTTTAGAGCCTTTGACTTTCCACCTCGATCAGTTTAGGGAGTTGTGTTCTGTACCCTGACTCATTTTATAGACTTGAATTCTACCTCGTGCTAACTTCAGCAAGACCCTCGCAGCCTTGCTCGTGTTCCATCCCCCAAAATTCGTCTTGATTTTATCATTGAGACGAATTTTGCTTACGTGATGACAACCTTGACACAATGTCTCCGATGCTCATGCTCGAAGTGAAGGGAAGAAGTTGCATTGTTTTCCGCTGCCGCAACTTGTTGTTTTCAACCTTTCGCTGTTCCATTAAATCTGACTTTAAATAGCTTTGAGCAAAGTTGTTATACACCATGTGCTGCAACTTGTTGTCTTCCGTGTGATGCCCTTTGTCATCCTCCGTGTTATGCCCTTCGTTATCCTCCGTGTGATGCCCTTTCTTATCCTCCGTGTGATGCCCTTTGTTATCCTCCGTGTGATGCCCTTTGTCATCCTCCGTGTGATTTCCTTCGTTATCCTCTGTGTGATGCCCTTCCTTATCCTCCGTGTGCTGCCCTTCGTTATCTTCCGTGTGCTGCCCTTCGTTATCCTCCATGTGCTGCCCTTCGTTATCCTCCGTGTGCTGCCCTTCGTTATCCTCCGTGTGCTGCCCTTCGTTATCCTCCGTGTGCTGCCCTTCGTTATCCTCCGTGTGCTGCCCTTCGTTATCCTCCGTGTGATGCCCTTCGTTATCCTCCGTGTGATGCCGTCCTGGGATAACACTCGGCATTTCCTGCAAGTGAGTCCAATGGAAGCCGAGGGATTCCACCATCTTGATAACAGCCGCCATCATCGCAGAGATCTGGCCTGGCCTCAGTCAGGCATGGCCTCAGTCAGGCATGGCCTCAGTCAGGCATGGCTTCAGTCAGGCATGGCCTCAGTCAGGCATGGCCTCAGTCAGGCATGGCTTCAGTCAGGCATGGCCTCAGTCAGGCATGGCCTCAGTCAGGCATGGCCTCAGTTGGGCATGGCCTCAGTTGGGCATGGCCTCAGTTGGGCATGGCCTCAGTTGGGCATGGCCTCTGTCGGGCATGGCCTCTGTCGGGCATGGCCTCTGTCGGGCATGGCCTCTGTCGGGCATGGCCTCAGTCGGGCATGGCCTCAGTGACATGAGGGGAATTGTTCTCACGCTGACAGTCGTGTTGTCCTCACCTTGTTATCGTTGTTGTTATCGTGTCGTGTTTCGTACTCCGATGTTTGTATTTTAGGATCAACACAAATTCGATTCTAAATCCGAGCATCTAAACGAGCTTGATGACGTCAAAAGACGACTAAACAGCCTTGTGTCGCTATGTTGTGACGTGGGTAAGCCAACGAGTTGCTTTTTCTGATCTTACTCATCAGGGAGAATCATTTCTCACCCCTCAGACAAAATCATACCTTCCCTCTCTGGAAAAAGCATTTCTTCCCTCTCTAGGAAAATCATCTATTTTCTCTCTGGGAAAATCATATTTTCTCCTGAGAGGGATGCGATTTTTGTATCTGTAGAGTTTGATCTGCCATGGAAAAAACGTGCAGTCCCAAGCTGAAGCTGTGGCAGACCTCCGTTTTGTTGAAACAGAATAAGTTTTTGTGTTGTTCCGGACAATCTTTTTCTTCGATTCTCTATTTCTAAGCGCAGGAAGTCTCCTGGGGGGAACACACTAAGTGCATAGATTTCCTGTTCACTTAACTCATCCGGAATACTGCCTTCATCCTTTTTGTTCTCGAACTCTTTTGTTGTATAGCTAAGCTCACTGATGATCTCATGCAGTCTTCTGAAAAATAACAAATGCTATCAATATCCTTTTACCGTTATGATCCCCTATCGTCAGGACGCCATGGATGTACACCTAATATCATTTTATCGTCCCCCTTAAATCGTTGCATTAATATCGTACTTCGTTTTTTGGGCGGCTGTTTACTTGCGTTCATTGGAAATATTAGCTTCGTGTCTTGCCAAGTATCTGTTGTGCACTGCCTCCTTATGTTATATCTTTGTTACTTGTAATGAGGGGTGTGTGTGTGTGCGGGTGTGGCGTGATGACGCAGTATTTGACATGATTAAGTCGTAATTTAATACTACAAATATCCCCTCAAGGGATACAACTACTGCATCTATGCGAATTATCACTCCCGGGGGACAATGTGTGAGGGTTGAGAGTTAGGTAGGCCTTCTTATTGTTAAAATGAAATGTTTTTTGTTCTGTTAAAGACCTCCTCTTTTCGGTTCACTGCTGTCCTGTTTTTTCAGCACCTGCCACTTTCTTCTTCAACTTTTATCTTGTTTCATAAAATCTCAACTCACTGTTTTTATTCCCCTTCTGTATAGATTTCACGTTTTCTTAACTCCATACTAAATGGTTCCTTACTCTCTTCGGAACGCTTTGTTTACGGTTAAGGAGGGTTAAACTGGCATCTAATTTAATCTTATTTAATGCTACACAAATCTAGTAATACGTTACATTTTCCAATCAGGCTACATATTACGCACTCAAGCCACACAATAAGATATCACGCTGCACAATATCAAATTATGCTACACACTTCCCAAACATGCCACACATTATCCAATCACGTTACACATTACCCAATCACGCTGCCTAATGACAGTATGCAGAATCTCATCTCTTACCTTTGCTGCAGAGCGTTTCTTCTCTGTCTTCGAGGTCCTGAGAGAGTTACTCCGTTCTTTTTGCATCGCAGCTGAGAGTATGAAGCTTGCACGTGTGCCTTGAAATTACATTTCTAAGACGCAGCTTCTTTTTGTCCGCGTTAGAAACGTTAGATGTTCTAAAAAAACGCGAACGTTAGGAATTTTTTTTAAAATACCAAAACTCGCGAGTCTTGTATGCCAGTTAAAAGCGTGCAAATGCTGAGAAAATGTTGAGCCGGACGGTTTGAATGTGTTTGCTTGTTGTATGTGTAAAGAAACTCTTGGTGCGATTTGATAACGAGAAATGAAGCTCTACAAAGAGGTGTTTGTGGTTTCATGGAGCGATATTAAATGTAGGTCTATAAATGGAAGTAGAATTAAAGCGAGAATGTCAAAGGAAGAAGAAGTAAATATATATAAGAAATAAAATTAAGTTTGTAGAAGGAATTATAAGTAAGTTGTAAAATGAAGTAAAAGTAAGTAGCGAAAGGAAGGAAAAGTAAGTAATAAAAGGAAGTAAAGGAAAGTTTTTGAAAGGAAGTAAAAGGAAAAGTGTGCAAAAGAAAATGTGTTATAGTAAATAAAAGTAACAGTTGGTATGCCTGAAATTGTGAAGAATTCTTGCATGGTTCGAATAGAAAATGAACTTGACAGAGTAACCTTATATAACTTTATGAACCTTGCCGTTTGGTAAAGTTTGTAGCTACGGTCTTTAATTAAATCACTATAGGTGTCAACTTTCGGACTTTGACGAAGTTGTATTGATGAACGAACGACAGCTGTAAACAAAGTCATGTTTATGAACGAACTACAGCTGGAAACAAACTCATGTTGATGAACGAACAACTAAAGCAAACTCGTATTGATGAAAAAAACAATGAAAAAACAACCAATGTTTTGCTTAATGTGACACTTCTTTGATTTCACAAAATCTTTTACTTGTCTTTTTACAATCAATCTTTTTTCCGTGACACTTCTTTTGTTTCACAGAATTTTTAATCTTTTTCACTATAAGTCGTGACGAAAAAACTAAAATTCCGTGGTCGTGGAGAAGCAAACAATTGGGAGCTGCGGGAGACAGGAGGAGTTAGAGCTCAGGCGACCAGGCTGCCGGGAGACACTCGAGTGCCGCTGGAGTGCCTCATTAGCGCACCGAGGGCCTCTCCGTTGTGCCGCGCTGGCTCTTCCGCACGCCGCTGCGCCACCTCACACCCTCCTGCGCTTCCCTTCTGTCAACTGTGGGCCGAGTTGTCCGAATTTTGGCGAAAGTCGTTCGAATATTGGTGAAAGTAGTTCGAATATTGGTGAAAGTAGTTCGAATATTGGTGAGAGTAGTTTGAATATTGGTGAAAGTAGTTCGAATATTGGTGAAAGTAGTTCGAATATTGGTGAAAGTAGTTCGAATATTGGTGAAAGTAGTTCGAATATTGGTGAAAGTAGTTCGAATATTGGTGAAAGTAGTTCGAATATTGGGGAAAGTAGTTCGAATATTGGGACAAGTTGTTCGAAGATTGGGACAAGTTGTTCGAATATTGGGACAAGTTGTTCAAATTTTGGGGCAACTTGCTTCAAAATTCGAACAACTGTTCTTGTTTTCTATAAATTGAATTTTGGGGGCGAGTTGTTCGAATTTTGAGCGAGTTTTTAAAATTTTGGAGCGAATTGTTCAAATTTTTAGTTAAGTTGTTCCAACTTGAAGGATGAGTTCTTCAAATTTTTGTGGGCGAGTTGTTCGAATTTTAGGAAAAGTTATTCAAGTTTTAGGGGAGATTTGTTCAAATTTGGGGGGCAATTGTTCAAATTTTGGGAGAAAGTTGTTCAAATTGGTCGCCAATTTTTGAAATCTTGAGTAGTTTTAAATTTTTAAAATAAAATTTTCTAATTTTGCCGTTCTCCCCGTAAAATTTGCCCATGGAAATCTTTCAGCTTTGCAGACGAGGACGCTGAGTGCCTGGTCGATTTTTTTTACGCGAGGGCAAATTTTAAATTTTGGCTTCAAAAAGGAGGAACTGGTAACTATGTTCATCCTATCATTTCCTCCCCCACCGCACACGACCCTTCTCTCCCCCTCTCTCACTCTCATCCTCCCTCCTTTCCCTCTTCCTCTGTCCTCTTCCCCTTCCCCTCTTCCCTTCCCCTCTTCCCTTCCCATACCCCCTGTCGCATTTCTCGAGTCAGGATCTTCTCTTTAAAATTATCGTTTTTTCCCTGTCGTGCGCGCCAATCGTAAATTGTCGCGACTTGAATCGTTGCCTCAATTTCTCGATGTCAGGAAACTATTTGCGGAAATGCATGAAGCAGGAACTTCTGGAGCCGGGCTTGAGTTTTAGTTCGTCTTACTATGTAAAGTGCGTTTTCCATACTGCATGTTTGTGTTTCGTTGTATTTTTTAGGAATGTATTATGGTGTGTTGATTGTGGGGGCGTTCATGACTACATTGTGGGGGTGTTCATGACTACATTGTGGGGGTGTTCATGACTACATTGTGGGGGTGCTCATGACTACATTGTGGGGGTGCTCATGACTACATTGTGGGGGTGTTCATGACTACATTGTGGGGGTGTTCATGACTGCATTGTGGGGGTGTTCATGACTGCATTGTGGGGGTGTTCATGACTGCATTGTGGTGTGTTCAGAACTGCATTGTGGTGTGTTCAGAACTGCATTGTGGTGTGTTCAGAACTGCATTGTGGTGTGTTCAGGACTACACTGTGGTGTGTGTTCAGAACTACATTGTGGTGTGTTCAGGACTGCATTGTGGTTTGTTCAGAACTGCATTGTTTTGTGTTCAGAACTACATTGTGGTGTGTTCAGGACTACACTGTGGTGTGTGTTCAGAACTACACTGTGGTGTGTTCAGGACTACATTGTGGTGTGTTCAGGACTGCATTGTGGTGTGTTCAGAACACCATTGTGGTGTGTTCAGAACTGCATTGTGGTGTGTTCAGAACTGCATTGTGGTGTGTTCAGAACTGCATTGTGGTGTGTTCAGGACTACATTGTGGTGTGTTCAGGACTACATTGTGGTGTGTTCAGAACTGCATTGTGGTGTGTTCAGAACTGCATTGTGGTGTGTTCAGGACTACATTCTATAATTTAAAATAGAATAATTTTGTTACCCTTTTGTAGTTAGGGCCATCGTTTCAAACTACATTGAGCAAATTGGTATGATTATAATCACTAGAAAAAAAATTGAATAATCTGGTATAAATGTAACAAATTGAGAAGCAAATAGAATAGACAGGGATCAAAGATATTCATTTCACAGCAGAACTATGAGGTTGGTGTGATCCAAAGTTCCTCTGCAGAATCTGCTGAGCTTTCAAATTCTGAAAAGAACGCGACGGCTTAATTTAGTTTTCTGCCTTCATGGGCAGCCTATCTTATTTGAAGCTTGCTCGTGCTGAGGTGCACTCCTGAGTTCTGAAGCTGGCCATATTTCGGGTTTGTTGGAGGAAGTGTTTCTGCGACATGACTTTGTGTTTGTGCCAAGCTGGTATAGGCCCTGATGATGCAGGCCCAGGTAATGCTGGCCCAGGTAATGCTGGCCCAGATGATGCAGGCCCAGATGATGCAGGCCCAGATGATGCAGGCCCAGATGATGCAGGCCCAGATGATGCAGGCCCAGATGATGCAGGCCCAGATGATGCAGGCCCAGATGATGCAGGCCCAGATGATGCAGGCCCTGATGATGCTGGCCCTGATGATGCTGGCCCAGATGATGCAGGCCCAGATGATGCAGGCCTTGATGATCCTGGCCCAGATAATGCTGGCCCAGATAATACTGGCCCAGATAATACTGGCCCAGATAATGCTGGCCCAGATGATGCAGGCCCAGATAATGCTGGTCCAGATGATGCAGGCCCGGATGATGCTTGCCCAGATGATGCTTGCCCAGATGATGCTTGCCCAGATGATGCTTGCCTAGATGATGCTTGCCCAGATGATGCAGGCCCAGATGATGCAGGCCCTGATGATGCTGGCCCTGATGATGCTGGCCTAGATGATGGAGGCCCAGATGATATTAACCAAGCTAGCATTGGCTCAGAGGATTGGCCCAGTTGGCCCCGCCGGCGCACAGTTGTGGCCAAGTGAAATCTCAAGAAATTAAACTCTCTTCACATCTGCGGCTCGCCGTGGCTTTTTTTGGAGGTTGAGCTTTCTCTCTCTACGATATTTTTTCTCTTTCTTTTTATCTGTTTCTCTTTCTTTTTTTTCTCTCTCTCTTGCTCTCATTCTTTCTCGTTTTTTTTTTTCTCTTTTTATTCCTCTATTTCCCACTTTCCTTTCTTGTCTCTAATTTTTCTTTCTTGCCGTGCAAGGAGTCGTTATTCCAAAAGTGATGATTTTATTAAGAGTTGAAGTGGGAATTGTGACGTCTAAGTACATTCCACGTCCCGTTTTTCTGTGTAGATTTGAATTGCCTCGTATTACGAAAATGAAATCGTATTTTACCTTTTCATAGTGCTGTTTTTCTTCTTTGTAAGCCATGCTTCGCAAACAAAAATGTTCCTCCCCACGTTTGAACTGTGCTTGCTTTATCTGAAAGTCGAATTCTTGCCACAGTGCATTCGATACGCTGGAATTTCATGCCGTGTTTTAGTTTTAATGTTTTTGGTTCGCATCCATGTGAGCTTGAATTCTTTTGTAGGGTATCAAATATTCCTTCATGCGCTCTCGTTTGCTCCTCTCAAAAAAAAATTCATTTTACAAAAGTTGGCTTGTGAAGAAACCACGTCACCTTTTTGCTTCCGAACCTGAGTGCTTCGCGAGCTGCGGTCTGTGGAAATGTGTTCTAGGACAAAAAATAAGTGCATTGCAAAAATACGTGAACTCTCGGAATGTGTCGAGAGTAAAAATGTGCTCTCTGCAGATCTGTGTTTATTTTTCTAATGTGGTTGTTCGAAATGTGTGTTTACTGCGAAAATGTGTTCACTGTCAACTGCTCTCACCACAAATGTGTTGACCACAAATGTGTTGACCACAAAATGTGTTGACCACAAAATGCGTTGACCACAAAATGCGTTGACCACAAAATGTGTTGACCACAAAATGCGTTGACCACAAAATGCGTTGATCACAAATGTGTTGACAACAAATGTGTTGACCACAAAATGTGTTGACCACAAATGTGTTGACCACAAATGTGTTGACCACAAATGTGTTGACCACAAATGTGTTGACCACGAATGTGTTGACCACAAAATGTGTTGACCACAAAATGTGTTGACCACAAAATGCGTGCACCACAAAATGCGCTCACCACAAAATGCGCTCACCACAAAATGCGCTCACCACAAAATGTGTTGACCACAAAATGCGCTCACCACAAAATGCGTTCACCACAAAATGCGTTCACCACAAAATGCGTTCACCACAAAATGCGTTCACCACAAAATGCGTTCACCACAAAATGCGTTCACCACAAAATGCGTTCACCACAAAATGCGTTCACCNNTCACCACAAAATGCGTGCTCCACAAAATGCGTTCACCACAAAATGCGTTCACCACAAAATGCGTTCACCACAAAATGCGTTCACCACAAAATGCATTCACTTCGATCTGGCGAGTTCCATTCCAATATAGCAATTCTGGAACCCTTGAACGTTCATTTTATTTGTGTTTGGGACGCTTTGTTGGAAAATTCTCTTTTTCACTGAGCAAAGAAAATTTAAACCTTTTTGTTGCCGGCGCAGCTGAGGTTCTAACACGAAGCTTACATTTGCGGTTGACCAAAAGCGTTTAAAATTATTTTTTAAATCCAGCTTTAAACTGAAAATATCTAATTTTCATGTGCGTCCCCTCAGAGGGAAAGAGTTATTGAATCTGTGGGAATCAGCACTCCTAGGAGGAAAATGTGAAGTCCCGAGTTGAGAGTTAGGTAGGTCTTCTTTTTGTTGAAATAGAATAGGGTATTTGTTTTGCGACGGGACATCTTTTTTTTTGGCTCATTGCTGTCCTCTTTTTCAGCTCGTCGTACTTTCTTCTTCAGATTTTATTCTCTTTCATGAACTTCTTTCATAACGTACTTTTCTACGCTCAAGGGATCCTGCGAGGGAACTCACATTGTGCATTGATTCTGCGTTCCCTTCATTCCACACTAAATGGTACCTTCATTCTTTCTCTTTCATGATCATATTTTTGTGGCAGTTGAGTTCGCTCTAACTAAACTATTATCAACAATCTGTGACAAGAGACCTAGCGCCAAGTTTAAAGAGTCTAGAAAAGCGTTAACACGTCATAGCCGACCTGGAGTACATGACTCCCTGTACCAGTGCAGTAAGTAAGATTACGCACAGCGTTTCTAATTACAAAACTCGTTAGGCTTTTCAGCTTTCAGGATCTGAAGCGAGGCTTTGCTGTGTTGGTGTGATGGGGAAATTATGCAGTTATGAGAGGGATTTTTTATTGGATTTATGAACCGAGTGGGGATTTGCATGAATGAGAAGTTTTTTATTGGATTTATGAACCGAGTGGGGATTTGCATGAATGAGAAGTTTTTTATTGGATTTATGAACCGAGTGGGGATTTGCTTGAATGAGAAGTTTTTTATTGGATTTATGAACAGATAGAGGATTTGCACGAATGAGAAGCTTTTTATTGGATTATGGACAGATTGGGGATTTGCACGAATGAGAAGTTTTTTATTGGATTATGAACCAACGGTAGTAGTTTTACAGTGATTTTTTTGGGTGGGATTTTGCGTGATTTCAGTAAAGGATTATCATGCCTGTGGATTAATGATAAATTCGCACAAGCTACATTCCTGGGGGTAAAACGTGAGGTCCCGAGGTTTAGTTTTAGTAGACATTCTTTTACTTGAATTAAAATGTTTTTGATTTGTTACGAGCCATCTTTTTTTCGGCTCACTGCTGTCCCGTGGTTCAAGACCTATTACTTTCTTCTTCAACTTTTGAATTGTTTCAAAAACTTCCTTCTCAACATACTGTTTCTATGCGTAGTGGATCTTGCGTGGGAACACACCTAGTGGTCATAGATATTTCGTTCCTTTAACTCCATTGTAAATAGTGCCTTCCTCCTTTCTTTCTTTGGAATACCTTTATCGTGGTAAAGAAGGATTGAATTAACATGTCTAATTCCTTCAGGGGGATAAAACTGTCGTATCTATGGGAATTAGCGCTCCCAGGAGGACCATGTGAGGGCCTGAGCTAAGGGTTAGGTAGTCTTCCTTTTTGTTGGAATAAAATAGGTTTTTGTTCTGTTACGGACCATCTTTTATCGGTTCCCTGCTGTCCTGTTTTTCAGCTCCTACTACTTTCTTCTTCAACTTTTTCTTGTTTCATGAACTTATTTCTTTACTTACTGTTTCTCTGCACCTTGTGGATAGATTCCGCGTTCCCTCAATTCCATACTAAATGGTGCCTGCCTCCTTCCTCTCTTGGAATATCTTTGTCGTGGTTAAGGGAGGCTAAAACTCTTTCATATAATGATATGTCTAATATAATGTAATTTAAGATAAGGCACTATATTTGACAACATTAGCGCATTGATATGAGTCAAATGATCTCCATTATTCTTCCTGATTTTCTTCATCTGGAAGAACAACTCAATTTTTCCTCGCGGTTCTTGTCCTTTCACGGAGGTCACTGTGATAAAACGCAATCCAGAGACCACTCACTAAAATACCTCACTTAATTTATCAAAGTCTTCGAACTTCGGAGATTTCTTTCGCGTTGGGCGGCGTTAACGAATTACGATTGTGAGAAGGTTTATTTATCCAAGTCTTGACGCTGCCAGTATTGGCTTTTCTTTGACTCTTGGAGCGTTAGAATGACTTTCGGGCGAGCGTTTAGGCCCTGAAGTGGCCTGGTAACTAAACTGGGGCTCGTCTTAGGCCTCTGTTTGCTCCCCTCCATTGAAATTCCGCTGGGGCCAAGAATCGACTGCTCGAGGCTAGCACTAGTGCCGTAGCGGATGAAAAATTTCGTATGGAGTTACGCGTTTTTCCTCACATTTTCGACGCCCTCCGAGTGCCGTACCGACCGAAGGATTTTGTATGGCGTTACGCGTGTTTTCCGTTTATTTTCGAAGTCGTCTTGCAACTCGTGCCTTCTATTTTGTCGATGGGCTCAGAAAGCTGAAAGACTTGAACTTTTGCTCAGTTAAATGTAAACTTAGTATCAGGAAAGGAAACTCGTACCTTGTTGCTTCAAGGGGAGTGTTCCGAGCGCTCATTTACTGCAAATTTTCCTGCTGCCGAGTATTCGTTTATTTTTTCCTCTGCGAACTTTTGATGGAAAATATCCCTCAGAAGCATACAGCTATTGTACGTGTAGAAATTAGTGTTCCAAAGAGGAAAATGTGAGGTCTTGGCCTGAAGGTTGAGTGTTGAAATTTAATAATAGAGTTATTTGTTGTGTTTGGGAGGGCCTAAACTAAATCATCTTTTCTCATAATCTGATGAAGATAATCTACTCTTCCTATCGGCCTGAAAGAAATAAAATTATGAGTTTCACTCAATGATTTTAGGAAGAGACTCATTGCAGGATACTTTTGCTGGTATTTTGGTCGCGTATTGGCCGAATATCTGCTGTTCTTCATCGGAGATTCAACAATGTGCATAGAGCAGTTTTCCATGAAGTCAGGGACGACAATTATATCCGATTTAAAATATATTATCAATGCGTATACTTTTTACAGGTGTTTGTCACGCAGGCTGGCGTTGGTAAATCCCACATACGGGTATGGTATTTCTTTAAACTCCGCATTGATTTAGAGAATAAAATGAACTATTCCGAGCGCTTGAGTGAGATTTTAATCATTTCAGTATTCTATTTGCTCTCGCCTTCATGTTAAATTAAGGTCAACCCTCTCAGAGTCGCAGCTTCTGATGCATTAATTTTGCGATATTGAGGGAGCTTACTGAGCGTAATTTGAGCTGCTGCTTAGAAGCCTCGTCTTTGGTTCTTTTTGTTGAGTTTTGCTCGCGGAAATTACGCCTTGTACTGACGTCTGCGACTTCTCGACTGCTGCGAGTTTTTACTCCAAAATATTATGCCCCTCAAATTTTTACTTCTGCGATTTCTTTACATAACTTATAATTGTACGACTTTTACTTGCATTACTTTTACTTTTACGACATTTAATGCCTACGATTTTCACGTCGACAATTTATACTTTAACGGCTTAAACTCTCGAAACTTCATCTTCGCCGACTTTAACTTTTATGAGTTATATTTTTTATGGGCTTACTTCTGCGAACGTCATCTTTATTACACTCAACCTCTTTCTACATCTAATGGGATCACTGCACCGACGTCTGATGTGATCAACGTGGATGATGAATTGTAAAAATTTATGGATTATGGAATTGGTATTATGCGTTGTGTTTATGAGTGGATGATTTTAGGCAATTAGTTTATGAGACAAGGAAATTGAGGATTTTATTAGGTAAGTGTATCAGTCATGTATATTCGTGAGGTAATCTTTAGTGTAAATTTATGGAATAAGGTTAATATTTATTGGGAGACTTTGTTTGAGATATTCATACTTTATTTATACTAATGGGGGATTCTGTGTTGAAAATTGCTTGAACAATAATAGTAACACTTAAATATAATGTCATAATTAAGGAAATAATTTGCAATTATTTTAACTTCTGTCTTTGATGTGTCATGCGTTCCTTGTGTACTCTCGCTCTTTTATTAGTTTTTAAATCTAATTCCTGCAGCAGTTCATCTTCATAGGAACGACCGCTGATATTTTCATCTTATTCTTGTCTATTCTTTCAGATCCTCGTTTAGATTTCATTTTCTCGCGTGTATGTGTTGGGTTAATTATTTGTTTTTTTCTTTTTGTTCGTGCATTGTTTCTCATGTTGTCTGATGTTGCGAGAACTTCTAATACCTCATTCACGGAGGTAAAAAGGATCCCTAGTTCTACATTGCATCGTTTATTATGTACCACGTGTTTCCGGGAGCCATATTGTACTCAGTCTCTACACTAGTTCTAAGGTTTAATTTTTATACATGATTATATGAGTGTACGTTTAGATATGTACGAATATATATGTATTTATATTTATGAATATATGTGTGTGTTGATACACATGAAAATATGTAAAATATATATGTGTATTTATATATGTACATGTAAACATAGCAAGTGTCCATACAGTCGAGGTGCGATTTGAAATTACTATAGCTTTGAAACCATACATGATAGAAACAATCTGTAAACTCAATCTGAAAATTTACTGTATCTAATTAACGCATGGTTCGTTGATATTTCGTCGAAAAATATTTTGTATAACATTAAAGGCTTCGAATGTTGTCTATTAAAACAACTTATCACTCATGTCTTCGACGGAAGAGGTGGCCCATTTTCATGGCCTCTACGTTCCCCAGACTTGACTCCTTTGTATGATTTTTTATGGGGGCGTGTGAAAACAAGAGTGTACGCAACAAGATCTCGTTCATTGAGAAACTTGAAAGGTAAAATAGCTGCCGTGCTCTCAGACATCACTGCTCACCAACTGGCAAATGTTTTTAATGAACTTAAAAATCGCGTTACCCTACACAGAGCTTATGATGGCGGACATGTAGAAACTTGAGAAGGATGCAAGAAATAAATTTAAAAATGTAATTTTTCTTGTTTCTAACAATTTTTACACATCGTTTCTATCATGTATAGTTTTGAAGCTACAGTAATTTTAAGTTACACTGCTACTCTATGGACACCCTGTTAAAATATGCATATTGTATTCCTTATAGACTAAACCAGTTGAACACACCCCTTATGACACTCATAACACACCTCACTTATATATTGCATTCCTTTTAGCGTATACCAGTTGTACACACCCCTCATAACACACCTCACCCCCCAGCGTGCGAGCTGCAGCGGGAGAACACGCTGCGACGCGGCCGCGCCCTAGGCCCGAGTGAGGCGGAACTTGCGGTGGTGCCGCAGTGCGACGACGCGTCGGGCACCTTCGTGGAGGTGCAGTGCAGCGACCAGTACTGCTACTGTGCGAACCCTGATACCGGCTACGAGGTGCCTGGTACTCGGGCACGGTCCATGCACGAAGTCAACTGCTCAAGTGAGTACTCAACTGAGTCTAGTTAACAGTGTGTACTGAACAGTGAGTGCGTTATCTGCTATTTTGAGTCTTTAACTGTGTGTTGTGTGAGATACGTCAACTGTTATTGTGGGTACTTAACTGTGTGTTGTGTGAGATACGTCAACTGTTATTGTGGGTATTTAACTGTGTTTTGTGTGAGATACGTCAACTGTTATTGTGGATACTTAACTGTGTGTTGTGTGAGATACGTCAACTGTTATTGTGGGTATTAAACTGTGTGNAGGAGGTGGTGCGCGCAGTGCAGGAGGTGGTGCGCGCAGTGCAGGAGGTGGTGCGCGCAGTGCAGGAGGTGATGCGTGCAGTGCAGGAGGTGGTGCGTGCAGTGCAGGAGGTGGTGCGCGCAGTGCAAGAGGTGGTGCACGCGGTGCAGTGCAGGAGGTGGTGCACGCAGTGCAGGAGGTGGTGCACGCGGTGCAGGAAGTGATGATCTGACCCATCATATCTCACCTCTAATATAAGCTATTTTGCGCTATGGAATACTTGAAATGTTACGACAGGCCTCCGTATTCACTTCGACTGTCCAAAAAACTGCGTCGATCGTAGTTAACGATTTAATTCATCACGAGTTATCTACGATGGCAAATCTGCTCACTCTGCGAACATTCGGGAAGCCTCCTCTCAGGATAAAGCTTCCCCTCGCAGCGTCATCGTCACGAACGCCTTACGTCGAGGTCCCTCTCCGGACAGGCTCTGAGTTTCCAACAGTCGCCATTCGAGACATCTTCGAATATATAGTTCTTCTATTTATAAAGCTATTTGTATTTTGGTGAGAAATTCATCATTGGAATTAATTTATGGGTTATTCATTCATTTGGACATCCTTTCATGTACGTTAGGATGGCTTCCATAATTCCATGACATTGTTCAAACGAGAACGTAGCTGAGCGGGTAATCCCCTGAGAGCCAGCCAGGCATGGGGGAACTTAGTTGAGCGGGAGACTTGAGACAAGCGAGAACTGAGTCATTTGACTCCCGTAGCCGGTTGGTGCTGGTTGTCGTAACCAACATACCATCACGAAATTTGCAAACGTAAGCCTTACTAACGTTCAGGGCAACCACCACTGCATAAATACTCGAAAATCAATGCGTGACGGCTCCTACATGGCCCGATGGCACGCTCTCGGCTGTAGCTTCTCCCTCAAAGCTGTGTCTCTCTGGCTCATTCAGTTCTATCAAAAGCGTTTAATTAATTCCTCTCAGATAGTAGCACGATTCAATTATCGCTGGCAGTGTTCCTGCATCGGTTTTTATGTGTCGAATTAGCTCATTGCCAGCAATAAATACTCGTAACGTGTGCGGTTAATTCCTTACTAGTAAACATTAATGCCTTCAAGCGTATTAATTCCTGTGTTTAGAAAAGTGAGAAACGAGACCGCGTTACAATTCATTTTAAAGAATAACATACAATATAATAAGAATTACTCAATTTTATTCTGACTATTTTATTATAGTCACTGAGCTAATGACGGCCTATCGTGTCTCACAATAATTGTTCACCATTAGTGTGATCAGGACATTCAAAAGTCCTGTCCGACTTTGACAAAGTAAAAGAATGTTGCCAGAAAATGTGACAACAATAACAGCGAATGCAGGACTTGAGCATATTTCAGTCATTTTAAATCCTTGATCGCACCATAATCACGTTTCGAAATGTAGCGCCACAACATCTGGTGTTGTAGCAAAGAGGACCATAACAGAGGTGCACGCAGTACAGGCGGTGCACGCGCTGCAGGGGATGTACGCGGTGCAGGAGGTGCACGCGCTGCAGGGGATGTACGCGGTGCAGGAGGTGCACGCGCTGCAGGGGATGTACGCGGTGCAGGAGGAGGTGCACGTGGTGCAGGAGGAGGTGCACGCGGTGCAGGAGGAGGTGCAGGAAGAGCAGCAGAAGTGAGCGACTATCTCACCAGAGCAGCACAATATTGAAAGCGTCCGTCCAGTTGTACTCAGCGCAGCAGGGCGCTGTTCTGCAGCTGTTCCAGCTCAACTCAGCTCTTTGTTGTTGCTCTCCTACTGCTGTTATTTCAGCTCTACAACAAACAGCCCCGTCAGCTGCACTTGCACGCCTACAACTGTAATTTCACCTTTACAATAAACAGCCCCATCAGCTGCACTGTATGCACTAATTTCAATTGTGACGTCATTCGAGGTCTTTTCAGTGTCTTAGATATAAAAATTTTCTTCGTAAATACAATAAATAAAAATGCAATACACCTCGTATATAATAAATCTAAGGCAAAATTGAATTTTCCAGTATCCAGGATACAAGTTTTTCTCACCTAAATACAGTAACTCTAGGACACAGTTGGGAATTTTAGTATTTACGATACAAGTTTTCCCTTCCAAATATCATAACTATAGAACACCTTTGGGAATTTGAGTATCTATTTCACAAGTTTTCCTTTCTAAAAACAATTACTCGAAGACACCACTTGGATTTGGAGTGTCAAAGATTCAAGTTTTCCATCCTAAATATTAGAACTGCAAGTCAAAAATGGCAGTATTTTAAGTATCTAGGATACAAGTTTGCCCTAAAAATTTAACTCCAGGACACCGTTGGCGATACCTTGAGTTCATAGAATACAAACGCAAGCTAAATAAGATATCGATGAAACCCAAATCAATTTACCATTTACATACTCACAATACCAAATTACGCATTCACTGTCAAGTACACACAGTTAAGTCCCCACAATAACAGTTGACGTATCTCACACAAAACACAGTTGAGTACCCACAATAACAGTTGACGTATCTCACACAACACACAGTTTAATACCCACAATAACAGTTGACGTATCTCACACAAAACACAGTTGAGTACCCACAATAACAGTTGACGTATCTCACACAACACACAGTTTAATACCCACAATAACAGTTGACGTATCTCACACAACACACAGTTTAATACCCACAATAACAGTTGACGTATCTCACACAACACACAGTTGAGTACCCACAATAACAGCTGACGTATCTCACACAACACACAGTTTAATACCCACAATAACAGTTGACGTATCTCACACAACACACAGTTGAGTACCCACAATAACAGTTGACGTATCTCACACAACACACAGTTTTATACCCACAATAACAGTTGACGTATCTCACACAACACACAGTTGAGTACCCACAATAACAGTTGACGTATCTCACACAACACACA
>JACJUY010012279.1:4060-19517 GCA_014220935.1 Platorchestia sp. MABIK | reverse complement strand
AATGCTTATTTATCAGGCACTCCTGCCTGTAATTGGTGATGTGCCTGAATTCACACAAGTATTCACAAGTAAGTATTTACTCCTTGTGATGCATTCATAATTGCTTCTTGCCAAGTTCAAAGTAATATATGAAATGACTGAACTGAACAATTTTTGGAGGTAAATCTGATACAAAAGCAAGAAACTTTTCAGCTATCCTATTTGATTACATTTGTGTATGTGTGTTAAAAAATTATTTTCTAGATTATGACAAAGGCTATGACTTTCATTAATCTACTTATTTATGCTTATTAGTGACGGCCTATCTTTTGCTATGTGTGAAGTATGCCATGTTGATACTTGATAGTGTGTATCTGTGTGGCTTCGAGTTGGCAGTAAATGTTGAAGATAACATACTTATAAATTTTCTAATTTTGTTGATTGTGTAATGGTAATCAAATCAAAATAAACCACTTTTCTTTTATGCACTTTTTGTCGCAGCTGAGTTTTTAACGAGTTATAGCAGCAAAGTAAAATAATGTAACTTAACTAATCTAACTCAACCTCACATAACCTAACAATCATTGAAGCTCATAAGAACCATCAGAACAGATTTTATCGGAAAATTTTTGCTGAAAATTTTCTATGAAAAAAATGCAAGGATTTTTTTTGCTTGAGAGACTAAATCGAAAATTCTGTTTCAAAGAATCACTAAAGGAATACATTTAAAAACGTTTTGCATGAATGACATTCTGCTTGCTGATGCATTTTTTTCAAGATAAAACAATAATTACATTCAGATAGGAATAACATTATAAAGTCGGTTGCTTAGTCGCCGCATTGTTGGAGCACTCCCACTTTTTGGCGGGCGAAGAACAGCGTCAGTTTGGGTAAGTTAAGGTAAGCTATTTTAGGTTGATTTATGTTATTTTAGATTAGTTAATTTAACTAACCTAACATTAGCTGACCTAACCTCACCCAGTGTTATGTCAATACCGTATTACAGCATATTTACATGTCCGTTCCTTCACTTTTATATATATGATGGGTCAATATTGATTTTAGGCCTTTCACGGAAATTAAAAATTCCGTTCCGAAGAATCACTACAGAAACACATTTAAAAGCGTTTTACACGAATGACATTCTGCTCGCTGATGCGTTATTTTTGAGATATAACAATGATTACGTTCAGATAGGAATAACATTATTTGGTCGGTTGCTTAGTCACCGCATTGTTGGGTGACGCCCACTTTTCTGGCGGGACACGCCCACTTCTTGGAGCGAAAATAACAACCTCGGTTTGGGTAAGTTCAGGTAAGCTATTTTAGGTTGATCTATGTTATTTTAAGTTAGTTTATATAATTAACCTACCCTAACCTCACCCATCGTTACATTAATACCGTATTACAGCATATTTACGTGTCGGCTCCTTCACCTTTATATACGAAGTTCTTATAACTTCAAAGTTGAATAGCTCGAAAATAACGCATCAGCGAGCAGAATGTCATTCGTGTAAACCGTTTTCAAATGTGTTTTTTTAGTGATTCTTGGGAACGGAATTTTTAATTTCCGTGAAAGGTTTAAATTCAAAATTGACCATATGATGTTTCTATAACTTCAAAATTGAATAATTCAAAAATTGTGCATTAGCGAGCAGAATGTCATTTGTGTAAAACATTTTTAAATGTGTTCCTTTAGTGATTCTTTGGAACAGGGTTTCTAATTTCCTTAAGCGCATTAAACTACATACTGACCGTCCGACAACAAACATAACATATACTGACTACCGTCCGACAACATATCCTATGGGTTTAGAGCACCTATGACTACCTCAAACACATTACGCTTTACTTCATTCACATTAAGGCAATACAAGCGTAATAGCCCTCATGACAATGCTATCCTCAAAATTGAATTGGCCAATCCCCCTTACACGTCAACTGAGCATAAGCACATGACATCAAATGAAACCTATTTCATGATAACGTTTCCAACAGCGTAGGCCACAATCGTGCCTCCAGGTCACAAATCCATTCACACTGGTATCAGTCAATGTTCTCTGGATATCATCAGTTCAGGAAGTGTACTTTTGACGACTGTGTTCAGCTCATCACGCCTCTGACTCTCCGCACGTCAACATTGCAATTATGCCGCCCTGCCTGCGAAATTAAGTGATTAACCCCATTACTTTTAATTGCACAAATTGTGCTCATTCAACTATTTAGTTTTCTTTTTATGACAATAAATTTTTCACCACCTTTATTTCAAACAGCATTTTGTCTAAAGAAAACTATCTCTCACCCTCCCGATGACATTTGATTTCTTTTTTCTTCGACCACCCATATCTTGTTTTTGAATTCCTTTTCTTTGTAAAAATAGATGGAGAGACTTCAATTACCGATAAAAATTCTAACTAGTTTAATTTTTTGCATGTAAATATTTTGACGCACATTATATCTACGTATTATCAAAGTAGTATTTTTCAGGCAACACTTGGTTATGACGTACTTTCTCTGACGGTACTCGGCGTACAACTGTCCTTTTCCATAAGCTATTCCTAAAGCGTTCTTGAGGGTGCCCTGTATTTCTTGTTCGACCAATGACGTCCTCAAAAATCCTTACTAATCATAACATGTTCATGTTTCCCACGACTCCACACAGGACCGTTTGGCTTGGCCATAAATTTTTCGCCGTATGTGGTCAACGAACGCTAACTCTCTGTCCAAGCCTCTCGAGCTATTGATTGCAAAATCCTAGCCAAGCCAAACATCAGCACAAACTCAGACACATGTGAAATACAAACCCCCAGGCACACAACATGTTGAAGCGACACACTCGTGCTGTTGGAATACGTAATTTTCTATGTGCACTAAGATACCAATGAATCTAACTAAAGTACAATACCCTACAAAAGATGCAAAACACAAAAAGAAACACAAATCAGTTAAAAATTCACAAAATGCCCTACAAATCAGTCATAATTTTTACCAAAATTAGAATGTTTCTCAACAGAGTTAACTGTTGAACTACAGCGTTTAATCAGGCCTTCTAACTGAATTTACTACTTTGAATTCCCGATGAGTCCTGTACGGTCAGTAAGTGAAAGCTATTTAGCATGAGTAGTTGAACACAGAAGTGATATAAAATTACTATACTTTTATAACTAAAACCTATATAGTTTGATCCAATTTCCATTTCTTAAAGTATGTGACAGGCTAACAAAAAATCAAACTAATGAAATAAAGTTGAAGGTGCATTTTAAAGTTTTATTAAATTTAGTATAGAAGTAGCTGAAAATTCTATTTTAATTTTGCATGTAAATCGCCGTACATTACGAATCTTGCATTTTTCTTCTATTTTTAGAGAGCTAAAGGTTAGGTAGGCTTTCTTTTTGTTAAAATAACATAGGTTTTTGTTGTGTTACGGACCAATTTTTTCGGTTCACTGTTGTCCTGTTTTTTCAACACCTACTACTTTCTTCTTCAACTTTGATCTTGTTTCATGAACTTCTTTCTCATCTTACTGTTTCTCTATGCCCTTTCTGCATAGATTCTACATTCTCTTAACTCCTTACTAAATGGTGCCTTCTTCCTTCCTCTCTTTGGATCTCATTTGTTGAGGATAGGGAGGCTTAAACTAACTAATTATCTAATCTTTTTCTATTTTAAGATGTTTGAAATATTCACAAACAATCTTGTAGTTGGTTGCATGTTTGTGAATCTTTTCGATTGTGGGGCCTATCAAATTTTAATGTTTTCTTTTTTGCCAAAGTGTGTATTTTGGTGTGACAAACACAAAAATAATAACCAATATTTGGAGAAATTATTGTTTTGGTCCTCTTTTGGAACCACTTGCTATTATAGCTAGTTTACATTATGTTACAATATGATTAGAAACATATATCTATAGAATGGATTTCATTTTGTTATATTTTCTCAACAATATTGTTAACATAGCAATAACAGTTTTATTATTCCTAATGAAAAGCTTTATTGTCAATATTGTTATAGTATTAAATATATTAGTAAATTATTTTTATTAAAACACCCATGTAGGGCTTATAATGGTTTTATTTCAATATTAGTATGCACGGCACGCCAAAAATGATGGCATTCAATACCCTTCTTGAACAAACTTTCCAGACGTGGATGACTAACAAAAATATCTATCCTAACTGTACCCGTGATAAAAAATATTTTTAAACTTGCGCACTGGTGAAACTCGTATCACAGATGCGGTCATTATAATTATCCATATGAGCGTGAAAGAGAAATGGAATAAGCGGACTCAAAACAAATAAATCATGGGTATTGTTAGGTAGCAGCGGGACCCGTGGAAATTCCTCGGACCCGTGGAAATTTCTAGGTGGACCCGTGGAAATTCTGGAAATTCCTAGGTGGACCCGTGTAAAAATTTTATCAATATTACCTAACCTATGCTAACCTATCCTATCCTAATCTAACCAAACCTATCCTAAATGAACACATCCTGATACAATTCAAACAAATCAATACATGTAGAGACCATCTTTTAATGTCACACTAAGGAATTTAGGATCCATCATGCCCCAAACTCAGACTTCTTATTTTTCTTTAAAAGCGGACACCAAGCAAACATATAAATAAACATACAAAGGGTGTTATTAGGTTAGATAATTGTACAAGTATTGGTATCGGTTGTAGTATCGGTATTTCCAAGTGTCGGAGTATCGGTATTGGCCAAGAAATGGGTATCGGTATCGGTACATCACTAGTTAGTAGCACATTCTTGGATGGTGTTTTCATAGCTTGAAGCAGAATACATAAGTGAAATAACAATTGCATTGGTAGAATTGAGATAAATGAGGCATATAATATGCTGACACCCTTACATTATCAAATATGTTGATAGAAATAATAAGGGTGAGGAGGGTAGAAGTTCTACACAGCCAGCTCCCAAAAATGGATTTCCTACTACTAAGATATAGTTGGTTTTCTGATATTGAAGTATTCTTATAATACTAATGAATGTAATTTTCTCCTTGATTGATATGCAGATTTATCTTGTGCACCTTGCTGATAGTCACAAATTATAGAGTTCTGTAAACTTCTATTGCATTATTAATTGAAGAACTGTAACTTAAATTATGGATTTCAGATATAAAACATGAAATATACCAGAGTTATTTGGTCACACTTACACGTGTTACTTTTGATCAACAAAAAGCAGTAAAATTGCTTTAAAGAAAAATTTTGTATCAAACACTTTATTAAGCTTCAGATTCACTGTTACCTAAGTATACTTTTTTACAATAGCAAGTAAAAATTTCAAAGCTTTCTTCTAGTGAATTCTTGAATCCTTTCATGTTTTTTGTCACAGAAGTATTTTGTAGTGCTTGAAAATAAGCCAACACTGACAAAGTTACCTATTCATTGTTACAATATTCAGGTATTGAAATATTATAAACTTATAAATGAATATCTTCCTCAGTTTGACTTTTTATTGATTTCTGGCATTGTTTTCGGAAAATGCTTTAGATTTTAACATTAGTTGGACTGGAGTGGATTGTAGTAATTTTGAGCAAGATAGAAGATGAGTGATCCTGAGAGAGCTCCGTTGAACTTGAGTGGTTCTGACTCGGACCCTCAGTCAGACGAAGACGATGACATGAACGGCTCAGGTTACGATGATTCCAACTACAGCGAGGACTCCAACAGCCTCAATTCAGACATTGAAAATGAGGACGGCAATGGGGACTACAACGACAGGGAGGCGAGCTACCTGGTGCGCAGCAGCAGTGGGTCAGAATTTCTCTTGCCTCTTGATGAGATGAATGAAGAAGAGCTTGAGGGTTTACTAGAGGAGCTGGAGAACACAGTGAAGGAGGGCGGTCAGCCTCTTGATGCTCTTCAAGAACACGTCTTTCCTCAGCAATCCTGTGAGTTCATTAGTCTTTTGTTGTGAGAATCTAAATTGTTTCATTTTTTAGATTTTTTATTCAAAGATTTTTTCCTCTTTTTGTTAGTGTTAAATAATTTTGTATTGTACAACAGTCCAGTTTTGCCTAATTCTTGAGTTTTCCAGTCATCAATGGGGAGAAATTAATAGTGATATACTGATGTATCAGTATCGGCAGTATCGGTCATTTTAACTGGTATCGGTCTTGGCAAAATCCGGCCAATACTTTTCCCATGCTTCCAATAATACGTATTTTATCATAAAAATGAAGGTCATCAATCATGAAAGTAAAAGTATAATCATATAAAGAGCCTATTCATACCTAGTAAATTAGTTAGCTAGCTGTTGAATTACAGCATTTAATCAGGCCCGCTAACTGAATTAACTATTTTGAATTCCCGATGAGTCACATATGATCAGTAAGTGAAAGCTCAGTAGCATGACTAGTTAAACACAGTAATGACATAAAATTATTATACTTTTACAACTAAAACCTGTATAGTTTGACCCAATTTCCATTTCTTAAAGTATATGACAGGCTAACAAAAATCAAACCAATTAAATAAAGTTGAAAGTGCATTTTTGAGTTTTTGTAAATTTAATATAGAAGTAGCTGAAAATTCTATTTTAATTTAGCTTTTAAATCGGGAAATATTGTAAAGCCAATAATTTTATTTTAATTTAGCATGTAAATCGTCCTACATCACGATTCTTGCATTTTTCTTCTATTTTAAAATGTTTGAAAAATTCGCGAAAAATCTTATAGTTGGTTGCGTGTTTGTGGATCTTTGGGGCTTGCTTCTCCTGCGCACATATATATACTGCTTGCGTTCATGCTGCTATTTCTGAGACTAAATGCTACATTTTATTACTAGTTCATGCCTGTAAATGGAGAAAAAAATAATTTTTAATTCAATTTAGTCGGATAATAACCTCAGTTGGCAAATAAAGATTGCTAAACAGTGAATACTTATTTCTTCATACATGCTGATTACGGTATCATATGACATTAAAGCGGAAAGATGCTGCAAGCAAAAAACTTTGTGAGGGAAACGAATCAAACAATGACAGTGGACTGCTGTGTTGCCAACTTAGCATTAAAGTATGAATCTCTCATCTAGCAGGAAAAATAGCATTAAAATGCTAAATCTAGCATTTTACAGGGCAATTTTACCATTGTGTTAAATATAGTTATCTTCAGTTGCTTGGTAAATTATTAGATATATTATATCAGTAAAAAATTTTAATATAACACCCATGTAGGGCTTATAATGGTTTATTTTAATATAATTTGTAAAAGTATCTGTATTTCTAAGTATCGGAGTATCGGTATCGGCCAAAAAACGGGTGTTGGTATTAGCCAAAAAATGGGATCTGAACATCACTAGAAATTAATAAAGTAAATGATGGAAAGAGAAATTAAATAATCTAAATTGAGTGTATTTCAATGTGTTCACATGAATACATGGCTAGTACTTTGAGCCTTATAACTTTGTACCCAGCATTGCAAATGATTCTGAATTTTGATGCCAGAATATTTGCAACATTTCTGTCTTGTCCACAGTTAATGGTACAAATGTTGCTGATGAAGGTGAAGTTCCCCAGGACTTCACACACGAGCCGCAGCCAAGCAAAGCGTCAGCCTCTCATAACCGCCCCAAGCACCATGGCCATGCCAAGTACAGAAGCAGCGTTGCCAAACTTCCTCATCCAAGTCTGCCGTTTGTTGAAGTGCTTTCTTACTTCTGTGTGTTTTTAATGATGACGTCCTACAGCCTGTATAAATTCTACAATTTTGGCCAAAGTAAGTTCAGAGTATATTTCTTGCATTGTGTAATATGTAGGTGTTAACATGCTTGACTTAGTTTTGCATTTAATGTGTTAGAATTTGTAAGTAAGTAATTTATTTACCTCTTATTTTATCCTTTTGATAGGTTTGTGAAAAGTTGAGTTGCTGTATTAATTTTCTCCACCCACCAGAAAGTTTGTGACATAGTAGTAGTTGCTGTGACCTGTAAATGCAAGAAAACAAATGCTGTGAGAAATATTTTGAAGAAATTACAGTGGAGTAGGTCTGAAACTGGTGCATGATGGGAAGAATTTTAGGTAAGATGAGAAGTGGCTGTTGAGAAGCCATGGACCAGGAGTTCTTTATGTGTACAGAGTTCCTATTGTCAGAGTAAAAATGAAAGCTTAGTGTCAATTTTTCACCTATAGTTATATTCTTCTATTGTATTCATTGTGCACATGGTGTGTTTTTTATCAACCTAGAAAAGTTTTGGAATAAATATGACAGAAAATATGCTGCAATTGTGATGGCAAGTTTCAAGGTATTTAGAGTGGGAACTGGAGAAGCTCATCTGTGGCATTCTGATTCCTATCCTTGGAAATTTTTTTTTTTTGGCTCAGCAAATATTTCTGTAGCTCAGTGTTGTTACAAATTTGCAATAGAAATGTTATAAATTTTCATTGCGCAAATTTGCTACCTTTCGTCTAAATTTCCTGTAGTGAACTTGACAATTAGACACGTTTCTGTATTCTACAGTTCATTGTCAGATAGACAGAAACGCATACAACTTGGGTGAAACACATAAATCACTTATATAAATACAGCTTAGTATAGAGAGGATTACCCTACCCTCAGCCTTTTCTAATCTTCTGTCCAACTCTAGTGTTAGCCTTGCTTAGGAAGCACAGGTGATATAGCTTAGTGTAGAGAGAATTATCCCACCCTTAGCCCTCTTTTATCTCCCCTCCAATGCTAATACATCTCTCAATCTTGACTGAAAATCTTGTTACAGGATCAGGAGTGATTATCTTAGTAGGAAGGATAGGTGTGAAAATTTGAAATATAAAAGTTGATGTTGGATTGTCTTTGACATAATGCTTTGTTGAGCCAAGTGACCAACTTTTGGGGTGGGAATAGGCATTGCTGGTTCTTAAAGAGATTATTCTCAGTGCTGGAGCCAAGTCTGTGCATGGTGTGGTCCGGGCATAGAACTGAATTCTGCTTGATGGGATGGTGGACACAACATCTGGAAATGTGGCTTGTGAAGAGATTTGTCTGGTTGACTTGGGAATAGAACTTTTACAGTTGGTGGAGAAAATAGAGTTATTGATAATAATCTAGGCTGATGGTTCAACGAGTACAGTGGGTGAAGAGCCATTTTCTGATATGCTCTATCTGTATAGTCAACACAAAATTTGAACACTGTGCTCACTCACTCTCAAAATTTAATGTGTTTGCATGAAGCAGGTGCTAGGAGCAGTTTTTGGAGCACTGGTGTCCAAATTGTTCAGAACAGGCTCATGTAATGCACTACAACAGCATGTTCTTCCTGCAGAATGTGATTTCAAAATCGGTGGATCAAAATGATGAAATAGTTCTCTAAATTTTACAATCCATCTATAAAATAGAGTAGTTTAAATTTAGTGTTAGTTTTGGGACATAATTCAGGAAAAAATGAATGACACAAGAGCTTGGATTGAAATAATTTTGTTGAAAAATAGTGGATTTCAACACGTAGTTCAAAATTTTTATTGTCCAGGGCATATTAAACCAATTGCATAATCTTCCCAGCATTCCCACAAGTAGACATCAAGTTTTTAGAGTGAAAAATTTTACTTGCATTGCATACCACCTGAGTAGATGCACTTCTTGAAAAATATCAGTTTATGCTCCTTGCAGAGTATCACTGTATGCTCGTTGCAGAATATCAGTGTACGCTCCATGCAGAGTGTCAATGTACGCTTGTTACAAAATATCAGTGAACGCTTGTTGCAGAATATTGGTGTATGCTCGTTTCAGAATATCAGTGTACACTCATTGTAGAAGATTGGTGTATGCCTGTTGCAGAATATCAGTGTAGGCCTGTTGCAGAATATTCAGTGTACTTGCCCCTGAGTGCGACCCACGGAGGCATGTTGGGCCGGCAGCGGGACGACAGCGACATCGAGTGGTACGTATGGCCAGCGCTGCTCAGGGCGCATCTGCCGTGCCTGCTGCTGCACGCCGCCGCCGCCTCCTTCGTGCGCAAATATGCCCACAGGGTGAGGCGTCTCTTGCTTTGAGCTCGGGTCTTAAAACCTAATTGTGATGGTGTTTTTTGGAGGGGAAGGGGAGTAAAGAAAGTATGCCTCACCTTACATGAAAATCTTTCGTAAAATAAGAGAATGCTTCACCTTGTATAAAAACCTGTGTGGTGAAAGAGAATGCTTCACCTAAATTAAAATCTCAGGTGCAAAAAAAGAGAATGCTACACCTTACATAAAAATCCGTGTGGTGAGCAAGAGAGAATGCTTTATCTTACATGAAAATCTCTGTGTGCTGAAGAAAATGAGTCTGCAAATGTGGAAATTTTTGTTCATTTGTTAGGCTGTTCTTATGTTAGTGCGAACCCATCAGAGGGATGCAACTACTGTATCTGAGAGAATTAGTGCTCCCAGACAGAATATATTTGGTCCAAAGATGTTTAGGTAGGCCTTCTTATTGTTGAAATAAAAAGATTTTTTGCTTTGCTATGGACTCTCTTTATTTGGTTCACTGCTGTCCTGTTTTTCAGCACCTATTACTTTTTTTCAACTTTTATCTTGTGTCATAAGCTTACTTTTTAACTTACTGTTTGTATTTGTAGGACATCTTGTGTAAAAACACATCTTGTGCATAGATTCTGCATTCTCTTAATTCCATATTATATGGTGCCTTCATTCATTCTCTTTTTAGAACACCTTTGTTGTGGCCAGGGAGGCTTAAACTGATTTATAATCTACTAGTGTTTACACGACTTGCCAAATGTTTCCAAGATATCAATGACAAACAAATATATCCATCCTTATATTACCCGCAATTAAAATATTCTTGTACTTCTGCACTGGTGAAACTCGTATCACAGATACGGTCATTAGGCATCCTTGAGAACATGACAGAGTGATGGACCATCCAAGCAAGTAGTAACTTCATTAATATTTATTTAGGAATTACTAAGTCCTTGAAATTCTCTACAAATTTAACGTATTCAATAAGGTTCCCATTGTAATGAGATAATAGAAATTATACTAAATAAATGTATTTATTTATATAAGGAGACATGTGGCATTTTATATATAAGGGATTCTATTTTTCTATTTTTATTACATTCTTGTAAATGTAACTTTATTAATTAATAGGTGAGAATGGGAGACTGAGAGGTCCCATAGCATAAAATACTTGTAAGCAATCGTGCCTACTTTAATGCATTGCATTTCCTAATAGAAATACAATTTTATTTATCTATATAGCACAGGTCAGCCATGAAATAAATGTATTCATTTCAATGCAGAATAATAAAAAAGCATAAAATCCCCTAATAAATCATTGACCCAACAATTTTTCATCTTTTTGTTGCGAACATTGGCAAGATGATAGCTGACATCACTAATCTAGTCCTATTCTCTAATGCTGAATTTTGCAACCATTGAGAGAGTAGTTAGTATCGCAGCAGCTAAATCTGCTCAAAAATAAAAAGAAACCCCTTATTTTGTCCAGCACCTGTGCACCCTGTACATCAAGTCCTTTTTTCAAGTAGAAAACGCTTATAATTCTTGTAATTGAGAGGGTGCATGTTCTGCTCAAAAAAAGGAAAGACACTCTGTTTTGTGCAGCATCTGTGCGCCCTGTACATCACGTGGAGCGTGTGTGTGATGTACCTGGCTGTTGGCATGATCGGCCTGACGCTGTGCGTGGCGGTGCCGGCGCTCGTGTTCACGGTGCTGCTCACCCGTAACAAGCAGCTGCTCTGGGTCACTTGGTGCCTCATCTTGCTGCTCTTCAACGTCGCGCCCGTCACTTACAAGCTCGAGCAGTTCATGGCCGCCGTGCCTGAGGGCGACTACAAGGTGTCCGTCATGGTTGCCTGGATCATCCTGAGAAGCCTCAGCTATGCCCTAGAAACTTGTGATGCCGACCCTGACAACAACCTCCCCATCAGTCGGCAGCTCCTAACGCTCTTTGCCTACTGCTTTTATCTACCATTCTTGTTCACTGGTCCCTACATGCCCTACGTGGATTTTATGACGGGATTAAATGCTCCTTACATACCCTGGAGCTTGAAAAGAGTTGGGCACTTCACACTACAGTTTCTTCGTTTTTCTTTTTGGGTGTGCGTGGCTAATTTTCTCCTACACCATTTCTATGCACATGCGCTGCATTGGTCCCCGCAACTTGTGGTACGCATGGACTCTTGGACCATGGCGGGCTTCCTCTATTACCTCATTTGTTTCTTCATCATAAAGTATGTTGTGTTGTATGGAATCCCCGGAGGAATAGCCTCCATTGAAGGCTACAAAGCGCCCCCTCCGCCGAAGTGCGTCATTTTTATCTGGCGCTTCTCGCAGTTGTGGCGTGACTTCGACCACGGTTTGTACATGTTCATGACGCGGCACATTTACTTACCGTGGGTGTCGGCGTCTGCGCGCGGCTTGGCGAGCAAACTCCAAGGCACAGCTCTCGTGTTCACTTTCGTGTACGTGTGGCATGGCGTCAACCCGCAAGTCATGTTGTGGTCTGGGATCAATTTTTGTGGCGTCGTCATGGAAAAGCTTGGGGATGCCATCGCCGCTAATCGATCCTACCAAGCTTGGGAGGAGCGAACTCTGTCTCCTGCCATGAAACGACGGCTGCACGCCTGCTGTTGTATGCTTGTGCTCATGCCCTCAGTCACTGCTCTGGCCATCTTCCTGACTTCTCTCGACAACGCCTCTACCATCGGAGAGAGAGTTTTCTTCTCAGGGTTCCCCGTTGTCACTCTCACCTTGACTTTCTTCATGTACTGCTTGGCACAGTCCAGCTTTGAGATGCACAACTGGAAGGCTTGGAGAGGAGACAAGTCTGTTAAAATCAAATAGTCCTGGAGACCAGGGCGGCCATCTGGCCTGCCCTGAAGATCGTAAATCGAAGGATGAATGTTCGTTATTATTTGGAGCCGCATTCTCAGCATTAGCGGATGTTCTATTAATCAGGGGTCCGGGATCTGAAAACTACGCTCTGCACTCTTCAAGACAAACCTCTGAGGTTCTATTACACCACAGTGCTTGCTTAATGATAAATTAAAGTTTATGACTAAATCTCCAGGATCCCAAATTCTGTAAAGGAGCGCCATGAGCAATAACTCTCAAGACCCGAGTGTCTCTAATCCCCATTTTTGTAGATAAATTCTTGACTGTACGATTTCGGTCGGTTCAAAGTGATGGTCCGAAGTGAGAACTCTTGGGGGCTTTTCATCTACTTAACTCGTTGTGTAACGAGATTAGTCGTAGGATTACTGTGTTGATCAAGTCTTCACATTGTTAAAAATTGTTAACAAAGTTTTAATTATATTAATAAAGGATATCCCAATAGTTGTTGAAAGTTTGTTGTTGAACAGTTGCACATGCTTTGAAATGCACAGTTT
Source organism: Platorchestia sp. MABIK (assembly GCA_014220935.1). Taxonomy (NCBI): domain Eukaryota; kingdom Metazoa; phylum Arthropoda; class Malacostraca; order Amphipoda; family Talitridae; genus Platorchestia; species Platorchestia sp. MABIK. Next base: position 6,173 of record JACJUY010012279.1, on the reverse strand, counting down.
CTCTTGAATTCCCTTCAATTGAATTGAGAGAGTATATGAAGTGGTTTCTATGATTTAGATTTTTTAGTCAGGTAAAACTCCAGTAAATTACTTGTAATGAGTTCAAGAACGAGATATTTGCCGTGTATTCATGATGGTAATATTTAGTTTACTGAGAACGGGTCTCGTCATTTCCGTTAACGTCTGAAGAATTTTATGAAATCAAACAAGATATTAATTTATTCGTTGTTTCACGTATTGTCTTTTTGCATTTTTAAAATTATGGTTTGGTATGGCAGCTTTTTTATCGTATGAGCGTTACTGTGTCTTCAAAACAAACGCCATTGAGAGTAGAGAGATGTTTTAGAATAGCTATTTCTAGTAATATGTATCATATTCAGATGCACGGAGCAGTTATACTCAGGTTCGTAAGCTGAGTAAGTATATTTCATTCGTTAGTTGACTTGCGGTACATTTTTTTAAAAGTTAATCTATAGGATCTTGTTCACCTTGTTTCACGACAATTTCCATCTTCGTTGAGTTCATGTATGCCGTCTTATTCAAAGAAGTTAAGAGTACTTTAAATTTACGGTTAATGTGTCCACTTCATATTGAAGTACTTTAGTGGCGTTTTCCTCGCTCACTAAAAACCGTGTAATTCCCTTGAGTGTCTGGTAAAGTCACTGTCTCGGAAATTTGTCTATGTGCTGCTCTCACCCTACCGACCTGACTGCCACTGTGCTGGTCATACATAGAACTCATGATCATAACTTTGGTAGAATTACCAAAGCGACAACGAAATAGCTTCTGAGCGAAGTTGTCGTTAACTGAATTTATTATTATTTTCTTCTTTAACTTTTGAAGATTGCTTGACTTCCTTGTAGCATTGGGCCGTAATGTGCCTTACTTGCCTCTGGATGCAGGCGGTTTAATTTAGATGAGTGTAGTATAACTGGCTGACAGTTTCTACTTGCCTCGGGAGGCCGGAAGCAGGCAACAAGGAGCGGATTACATGAATTAGATGAGTGTGCTACAGACCTTTTCTGTGCTCCGGCGGCGCGTGTAGATGACCGTTGCATCTCTCTTACTAGTCAGTCCTTTTATTGAAGGCTTTGGTGTGCCTTCGTTAGATGTACCATCGTGCCATCGGTGAACCTTCCAACCGTAGTTAAGACAAGCTTTACAATCAGATCACAGCGTTTCCGTGTTATTTTTGTCACTTTGAATGAGGTGTTGTGTGTGTTTGAGCAACTGTGACGTCATTGTTGTGGATGCGTACTTGAATCTTATTTTAACTGTATCCACGTGTGCATTGTCTGTGTGACTTTTCTGGTGACATGAAAACCAAAAACTTTTCTTCTTTTGTCATCCTCAACTGTCAATTTTATGCTACTTATTAACATTAATGAATTAAGGACGTAGCTATCATATAGGATATAATTTAACTACTTTAAACTTTAGAAAACACACCCTATTCACATCTGACGCAATGCACTTAGTGCTGTAGGTCGAAATTGGGTGGTGATCACTCTGGGGTTTGTGTTCTATTGTTGAAACTTTTCTCTTCGACTGCCTGCCTGTCTGTTGACATCTGCCTCTGTTCGTTGAGCTGACAAGCATTTAACTTCTACTGGAAGTTTGTACGTGCATTTATGAAACCGCGATATGTTTAAGCTCGTACGGCGCTTTCACTTATGTGGCGCTAAACTATTTCCAGTCAAGCTTACACCTTGTTATTTCACCGTTCATGTCTCCGTGTGCAATTTCAATTGTTCAAGAATTGAGACTACGCTGACGGTATTAATTTTACTATGGTAGAAGTATTATATTTTATCGCCTGATTGGCCTCATTAAAGCTGGACTCCTTGTGTTTGAGACTTAGTCTCTAGAATTACTGAAAGTTGCTACAGTTTTTATTGCTTATGAAGCAAGTTCTCTCGACAAGTGTGCATAACGTGCACTCCTGCGAGCACATGTTTGAGGTGCGAGACTTTTATACACTCCCATAAACCCCTCAGGGGGATACAACTGTTGTATCTATGGGAATTAGCGCTCCCAGGGGGACTATGTGAGAGCCCGAGCTAAGGGTTAGGTAGGCTTCCTTTTTGTTGGAATAGAATAGGTTTTTGTTCTG
>JACJUY010012278.1:0-20871 GCA_014220935.1 Platorchestia sp. MABIK | reverse complement strand
GGTTTAATTGCCGCCATTGCCCAATTCTCCATCGGTCTCTTCAGAAGTTCCTGCATTTCGTTATGCTGGAGAGGCGGCAGCTATGCAACTCTGTAGCTTGATTTTACCCTACCAGATGTGGTGTTGCCGCTTTAAGTGCCCCTGACTGTAGTAGTTAGGGTGCTCGTCAAGCGCGTGGATGGTCGAGGGTTCGAGACCCGCATAGCGAACCCAGTGTTTTTTCCTTTTTTGGTAGAAAGCAGAAGAAAGCCACTGTTACACACTCAACTCGGGTGTATGGTATCTTCCCGTTGGGAAAAGCAAAAGTTAGTCACTACTAGCCACTCGGCTCAGGTGTATGAAATGAGTGGCAATTTGACATGAAGTAACCGTCACAGCGTCTTGATATTAGTTATGAAAAAATGTATAATGTATGTATGTTGGCGTGTGGCAATAAAGATGATGCTCAAAACATCATTGGTTTTTGAAATGTCTCAACATAAAGATCTTTAGTTGATATATTATCAACAAATGCATTTGAAACCCCAGTGTTTGATGGGATAGGTTTTGAATGGAACAAAAATGATGCATAATTTACTACAGTACAACCAAATCTCCTTGGAAATCAAACTTGATTTGGTGTCTTGAAAATAACATTTTTTATTACACGCGTCTCTAAGCCTTATTGGTTTACTTAGACTTAGTCTATTATTCCAATCACTATCATTAATTTAATGAGTCTCACAACATTTAAATTAGTCACACACAAACGCACGCACAACAGGTACAGTGTCAGGTTAGACATGGATATCGGACACACCATTTCCATGTGTGTGGATTTCTGATGGCTGCTCCAGACGCACGATATCCACACATGTGGATATCGTCTGTATCCAGGATACCAGGGCCGAGGTACCAGCGCACCAGGGCCCAGGTACGCAATAAATGGGCCCCAATTACGCACGAGGGCCCCACACTCGGGCCCCACACTCGGGCCAATTACGGGGGACTAGATTCTCTCGCGCCATTTGGTGGCAGCTCTTTATTGCGGGGTGGCCGTGTGGCAATATGAGTGGTGTGGCAATATGAGTGGTGTGGCAATATGAGTGGTGTGGCAATATGAGTGGCGTGGCAATATGAGTGGCGTGGCAATATGAGTGGCGTGGCAATATGAGTGGTGTGGCAATATGAGTGGCGTGGCAATATGAGTGGTGTGGCAATATGAGTGGTGTGGCAATATGAGTGGCGTGGCAATATGAGTGGTGTGGCAATATGAGTGGTGTGGCAATATGACTGACGTGGCAATATGACTGTCATGGCAACATGACAGGCGTGGCTATGTATCCAGGATACAGGGCAGCTCTCACCAACATACAATGTGTCCCAAAAAAAGCAGACCGAACTTAGAATTCATGAAGCTATCCAGTTATTGTTTATATTCTCATTATTGATTACATTCTTCGATATTGAGACACTGCATTGATTATCAATGTATCGTAATTTTTATTCGTAGACTTTTGAGTTTCATTCATGTCCCCCGAGCTTTATCAATAATTCAAAGTTGGGTCTGAATTTTTTTTTTTTTAGGGGGGGGAGGGGGAGGTTCCCCTGCGCTATATCATCACGTGACCAGATTGCACTCGTTTGACCGGCGCACTAAACTAATGAAGCGGCGCGGCCACCGCTTTGGTATTGCTCCGCGCTAGCCTATGCTCCGATATTTGACACAGCGCTCGTAATATTTAGTGTTGGCCTGTCGATATTTGATGAAAGTCCTCTGATATTTATCGCCGTCTCACTGATATTTTTTGATAGAATTTGGCCGTCATTGATTGATAAAACTACGTTGATGCTCAGAAAAGTTGTACCAATAGTTGATGGTGGGTTCCAAATATTTTACGTAGAAGCTCAGAAATTTAAAAAAGAAACGAATTAGAATTTGTTCATGTCATAGAACTAATTATGCACGGACGGATCGGGTCCTCGCACAACTCTTTCAGTTGTCGGAATTGCGGGACGTTTCCAGGTCTCTGTAAAAGATGAAAATCAGGGGGAGCGAACACCATCAAGAAATATCTACCTTGTTTGTGTATTTGTTTGTGAAGTGAAGGAGTGGTGTGGCAATACACACACACATACACAACACACGCATATACAACACACACACACAACCACACACACTACACAACACACAGAACACAACACACACACACAACACACATACAACACACACCCACAACACCACTCAAACAAGACCCGGCCCTGCCCTGCCCTCCTCATCCTGTACCAAATTAGGTCACCTCGAACGGTTAAGTGTTGACCGCCTCCCAACGCGGGGAGGAGTGTTTGGGGAAAATGAAATTACCCCGCGCACCAAAAAAAAGTTCAAGTGGATCCCAAAATAAGGAAGCGTGTTCGTCGAGCGCAACAAATAAAGCTGAAGCTCGTCAGCGCTGAAGCGACAGATCGTCTTTCACGAACACTTTTTTATACACCTGTACGAAAAATCTGTACTTTTTATCTGTGGTCACCCTGGCCGAGTGGTAAGAGCGCGCACTTCACGGGAAGGTGTCGGCGGTTCGAATCCCGACAGTGCCGCTCGGTTTTTCTCCCCGTTGGGAAAAGGGAGAATTCAGCCACAATTCCCCACTCTACCCAGGTGTCGGAAATGGGTACCGGCTTGGCCGGGGGGAACCGTCATGGCGTCCTGGTGTTAGTTATGAGGCGTTTGAAAAACCTCACATAGCGTACACCTCACATGACGGACCAAAACACAACAGATCAGTAAAATTTGGATACCGGCATTTAAATTTGGAATTAGAAATTCAAATGTGAGATTAGAATTGAGGGCGCGCAAGCGGCTGCCAGACGCGCGATGCTTGCATTTGCATAGCCACGGCGCTGCCCGCTGTGCGTGCGTGTGTGCATATTAATGATGGTAATTAAAGGAACGGAGGCCTAATAATGCTTTGATTATTTAACTCTGGGGTGTATGTGAACGAGTGATTTTATTTGAGTGGAGCCATCGAAACTTTAGAATGGTGAGCGTTGAGCTCCTAAATATTTGTACTCAGAGAGTAATTAATGCTCCTATGTATGTGTACTCAGAGAGTAATTAATGCTCCCATGTATTTGTACTCAGAGAGTAATTAATGCTCTGATATATTTACCTGCGCAATTACGGCATATGCGTTCTCTATCGAATATTATGTGGCGCCGTCTATTATTACCACATGCTGGCCAAGTTGGTATATACATATTAGATGAGGGGGGAGAGAGGGGGGAGGGGGAGGGGGTGAGGGGGGAGGGGTGTACGGAAGGCCAGATGTTTTCTCTTATGCAATAGACATCAAGTATTCATACTTAGTATAAAAACTTATCAGTAATGAAGTTACCGGTATCGTTCGTTATTTAAAGACCGTTATGGATCTTTTCCAGACGCGCCCCGCCACCAATGCAACACACAAGTTCACCCACTTGTAACTTTCGAAATAATGCACCTATCGATTTCAAATTACTCTCAAACGAAAGATTATTTTAATCTTTCGTTTCAATTACAATTTGAAGTCAATAGGTGCATTATTTCGTAATTTACGAGTGGGTGAACTTGTGTGTTGCATTAGTGGCGAGGCGCGTCTGGACAAGAAATTTGAAAATAGAAAATTGTTGGGAAGATATCGCACCAAGTAATTAAGTAAAAACGTCCCCACATCGAACACCATTGTACGAGGCTGCGATTTTCCCCGGCTCATTCTAGAAAGAAAATAAATTTAGAAATAAAAACCGTTTATTTCCAAAAAAGTTCACACATGAAATGTTTGCAGCACACTGGATTTTAAAAGTTTCTTATTATAAAGATCCTTAATCAACAGACAAGCCATACGAGGTGTGCCAATACACAAGACATACGAGGCGCACCAATAGACACAACATAGATGTGAACAAGGAGTTCAGTAGCAAAAGATACTTGAATTTCGTTCGTACAGTCTGTTCCACTGAAAGAAGGATACAGCGACATAGTTAGTACTAAGAGTTAAAACTCAACATATTACTTGAGGATATATATGTTTCTATAGTTTACTGTACCTAGTTGGGGCGTATCTGTGATACGGAAAGAAAGAAAAGAAAGAAAGAAAAACATTTATTTCCAATAAAGTACAAACATGAAACGTCGATACATTGGTTTTTAAAACACCTTAACCCAAACATCCTTAATTGAGAATGACACATTGGTATTGGGATACCCGTGTAAAATGTTGAATCAAAAAATGATTGACAGGAAAGCACATCAAAAATGAGTTCCTTAGCTCTGCCTAATCTGATTTTGACAGTGCATTTGAATATAAGTTACTAAGAGAACACAATCCTCGTAACGCTTAGTTGAAAAATGTTTTCGTTTGTGCGCATTTAAATTGAAATAAGAGCAAAAGTCGCGTTTAAATACCTTAAACACAGAGACCCTTAATTGCTATTCATACATGGTTATTGTAATACCCATGTTAATTAAGTGTTGAGACAAATAATGATTTAGATCCTCAATTGCTATTCATACATGGTTATCGTAATACACATGAAAATTGTCGATAACATGATTCGGAGAAGAGCACGAAAAAATGAGTTAATCTTTGTCGCGGTAGACGGATTCTGGGAATGCATTTAAAATTCAGGTGACTAAGGAAAGCATAATCCATGTGACGCATTGCTGAAAACCCTCTCGTTAGTGCGTACTCGTATTGAATTATGAGCAATTGGAACGTAGGAACTAGTGATACGAGTGTGAGGGATTAATGTTAGAAGTAAAATGAGCAAATTAGATTTATTTTGCGTCTAGAACTATGAGGTAGGTAATCGGGATTTGAGACAGTTTTTCATATGGACGCATCATCTACTGTGCCAAGTGGAGAGCTTCGGAAAGAGCATAATCACAAAAAAGTTCACAAAAGGAGAGCTAGTTCAGGTGTGTCAGAGATACGGAGAGCTGGTTCAGGTGTATCAGGGATACGGAGAGCTGGTTCAGGTGTATCAGAGATACGGAGAGCTGGTTCAGGTGTATCAGGGATACGGAGAACTAGTTGAGAAGTGTAGGAGATGCAAAAAGTAGCCCACACCACGACAGATGTCAGTAAGAACAGTAGTCCTCGCAGCAGCGTGTGACCGGGTGAAGGAAAAGAGGAAGGGATGCACAATACCGAAACTGAATCAATCTTCAATTTAAAAATGTGCAGTAAAATAATTCTAAGTTGCTCTCAGAGATTTTCTAAAAAAAATTGATTTCATTTTTAATTCTACCATGAATTTCATAGGACTGAGGAAAAATATTTTTTTTCCCGAACCGCCATTTCTTACGCAAAATTTATCATAACTTCAAGCAATCAGCTCTGCGCTCACTCTAATCGGATTTCTACAACACTCATTTTTGTTCTGCGTGTACATCTATATTTAAAAATATTTATTGTAATTTTGTCAGCACCTATCTCACTGCAACATATTTCCCGTCGCAGAATGTTCGTGGGCGACATGTGGCAACTACAGCGCTGGGCTGGCGCAGCAGCTCTAGTGGTGGTCGTCATGGCAACGCTAGCCCCTGCTCTACACGTTTGCTCCGCCCACACGCGGGCCTACGGGTTGGTTGGTCGCGTCTTCCAACAAGAAATCTGTTTTTTTAAAGGGTTCAGTTCTGGTGTACTAGGGATACGGAAAACTAAAGACAGAGCACCATCAGGGTTAGTTGGTGGCGTCTTCCAACAAGACAGAGCACCACCAGGGTTAGTTGGTCGCGTCTTCCAACAAGACAGAGCACCAGCAGGGTTAGTTGGTGGCGTCTTCCAACAAGACAGAGCACCAGCAGGGTTAGTTGGTCGCGTCTTCCTACAAGAAATCTGTTAATTAAAGGGTTTAGTTCTGGTGTACTAGGGATACGGAAAACTAAAGACAGAGCACCACCAGGGTTAGTTGGTCGCGTCTTCCAACAAGACAGAGCACCAGCAGGGTTAGTTGGTGGCGTCTTCCAACAAGACAGTGCACCACCAGGATTAATTAGTCGCGTCTTCGACAAGAGAGTGCACCACCAGGGTTAGTTAGTCGCGTGTTCTAGTGGCCATAGTGCGATTACTACCATTTTCTGGCCTAGGTACGACTATAGGCAATACCATTGTGCTGGCATGACATGATTGAGGATACTACCATTTGGTAGCAAGATACGACTGTTAGCACTACTGTGAGTGAACCATTTAGTTGCACTTATAGGTACGAGTACTATTTGGTAGCAATAGACGACTGAGCGTTGGTTTATTCCTACAGTCTAGGCAGTACTCCAGTGCAAGACCTTTAATTACCTCGTACATGTTTTACCAACCAACCAAAAGTACTGCATCATCCTCAAGGATGTACCCTGATATTATTTTATTATTTTGAAGATATTAGTTGTGTGTACGAGGGTAGCATTCTTACAGAGAGTGAGAGAGATTTCCATCTCCCTAGCTCCGGCTAACCTCGATCCTTTTTTCCTTTATGTGGTCCTCGTGACCGAGTGGCTTAGAGCGCGCGCTCTTCACGGAAAGGGTCGGTGGTTCGAATCCCGGCAGTGCCGCCCGGTTTTTCTCCCCGTTGGGAAAAGGGAGAACTCAGCCACTATTCCCCACTCTACCCAGGTGTCGGAAATGGGTACCAGCTTGACCGGGGGCAACCGTCACGGCGTCCTGGTGTTAGTTATGAGGCATTTGACATACCAATGTACAAGGTGATGTGTATCGGGCTTGGTTGGTTGGAATAAAGCATCCTTTTATTTTGTTGCAGAAGCAGCAGCTCCAGTGAAGCCTTACACAAACGGCCGTATAAAAACTTTTTGAGGTGCGTGTGTGTGTGTGTGTTTGTGTGGAGATCCAACTATCATAAATTAAAGCATTCACGGTTGATACTATTTGCTATCGGTCATAAATAAATTTGTGTGAAGGGTTTCACATATTCAAAGTCACTTTTGAAATTACTTAAAATCCCTGCACAAAAAATATTAACTTAATTTTCCATCGCTGCCAGAGCGTGAGCTTCAAAAGCTATGTAATACTTCTAAATTTTAAACAATTTAAACAATTTATTTACCACAGGTGATACAGAGGTAGAATGATTCTTAAGGCTAGTACAATGGTCAAACTAGAGTATAGCTACCTGTGGGCCCGAACAAGTTCAGCGACTTCTAGGGCATATTTCTAACTCTCTTTACTTAGAACAAGATGATTTTAAGCACAACCCCTACTGCCACACGCCTCGTGTGGTTTGTCTATCAATTGAGGCTCTATTTATTAATTAATTTAATAAATAATTATATTATATTACGTAATTTTGAAAATATACATCTTTCGCTTAATTTTATTCGGAAACATACCGTTTTTCTTTCTATGTTTCATCACCAGGTGGCAATCCTGACTTCAAATAATTATTTAATCTTCAGGTATAACGAGATCACTTTAAACAACAAAAACCACGCACAAATCTTTCACCGGCTTGCAATGCTCCAGGTTCGGCAGAAACAACATGGCGGATGCGTACGACAACGTGGGACCCGTGCACGCAGTTGTCGTACTCCCTGCCGAGGCCGGCAAGCGCGCCAACCCAAATCGTAACTTCATCCGTTTCGGCCGCGGCGGCGCATTGAGCAACAAAAACTTTTTGCGGTGAGGTTCTTTGTACATTTTCTACTATCATTTTACCGTCATTTTTAATGCAACTATCAAACGTTCTAAAGGAATTGGGTACCACGTTTTGATTTTTGTCCCTTCACCCCTAATTTTTCTTGCGTCCTGGTGTTAGTTATAAGAGATTCGAAAAACCAATGTACAAGATGATATATATCAGGCTTGATTAGAATAAAACATTCTTTTCTTTAAAATCTCTCCTTCTGTGGCCCCCCATTTTTCTTGTGTCCTCCTATACGTATATGTTTATGAACACCCTATATATTCAAGGTGTTCACAAAATGTATCCACTTACCGATATATGTATGCATGATACCGGAAATATATCGGAATTTAACTGTTTTCTGGTTCCGGTATCATGTTTACATCATCGGTCAGTGGATACATTTTTCTTACGTTCCCTCATTCCCCCATCCCCTCAGGTTCGGGAGGGGGGGTTCCACGAGACTGCTCCCCCAGCTGCTGGGGACGCAGGCCCCTCAAAAGGACTTCCCCTCCTCAGCGGCAGAGGCGACCAATCAGCACGAGGCTACGGGCAGGGCGAAGCGCTCATTGGTTGAGGAGGATGAAGAACAACCCCACCAGAGGGGGAGGCGGGCCCTCCCGAACCTCATGACGCTCGTCACGCATCCCCAACTGTCTTCCCCAATTGACTGGCTGCCTGAGACCGACGATATGGAGGTGAAATATTTACATCCTTTTAAATTTAAGCTTCCGCAATCACAAAAGCGATGTTCCCAGGATAGGTAGGCACAATTCAGTAAGGATTTTAAAAAACAAGGAATCTATGCACAAGTTGTGCACCTACATCCAGCGTTTACAAACAGTAAGATTGAAAAAATCAGTGAAACCGGGTGCGAGCTGAAGAAGGAAGTAATAAGTGCTGATTATTTATTTTCGACGCATGTTTTCCTTATTCTATGTCCATTTGTCCCATGGAGGTAGAAATTGGGTGCGGGGAGCCTGCTTCAAGGCGCATTTTTTCGAATTTTCAATTTTCTACCTTTTAATGCTGTCCGATGTTGTGTTCTTGTGAACTTTGGAGTAAAACTTTATGATATATGTATGTGTGCACTTTCGTTTTTGATTGCTAGTTTGTTTGCTTCCCCAGGGCTTCCACTACGGGGACGCATCCCCGTACGCTGGGGAAGAGCTAACCGAAGGGGACATGATGGACCTGCACGACATTCAGAAGCGCAAGTTCCCCCTCAACTTCGTACGCTACGGACGCGAGCCCAGCGACTGGAATTTCATTAGGTTTGGCAAGCGCGGCAGTGGGGAGGTTGGGGAAGACATTGGGGAATACACGGGGCCTGTTGAGGAGTACGATAACATCGTCCGAGGGAGGAACAACAAGAATTTCTTGAGATTTGGCCGGTAGTCTGCTGGTAACAGCTGATTTCGTCGTCTATTTGGAGTTTTTCAAAGCATTTCTTCGCCTCGATGAGAGACAAAAGACAAGCGTTTCTTTGGAGCAACAAAAGACGAACGTTTCTTTGGAGTGACAAAAGACGAGCGTTCCTTTGGAGTCCAATTGTCTATTTTAACTTGATTCTAATTCATTTGGAGGCTTACAGTTTATTTAGATGCGATTGAAATCAAGCCGTTCAGTGGAGTACAGATGCGCACAATGTACTATTTCTACAAAAGTATTATATGAGAGATGGTATAGTTCTTTAAATTTTGCGTTAAATTTTAAAATGACTAAGCTTTCAAAGTTACGAGTGATAAAATAAAGCTTTCTGCATTAGAAAATAACGCGTTGATGATAAGAGAATTGCGTATATAATTAAAGCATTTGTAAAAAAAACACATTCTAACCGGTTCTGAATAATTAGAATGTAAACAAAAATTGCACGGTGCTGTGCGTATCCTTGATACGAGCGATTAAATTTGGCAACCCACATAAGCATATTTATTCTATTATTATAATGTCTCTACTGAGCTGTGCTTTTGATCAGCAAATGATGTAGAAGTTAATGATGAAACTTGTAAAATATTTATCTTCACCGTCTAGGGGACACGAGAAATGTAAACAGCGAAATTATTTAAATAAACGTGCAATGAGAATCTTATTTCATCCATATCCTGATGGGATGGGGGTAGGGGCGGGGGAACTGAAGCTGATGCTTAACATCGCGAACACATGCTGTAGATGCACACAACAAAATGCATAAACTGAAGAGTTATACTAGATTTGATACAACAAAAGTAAGCCAAAAGAAAAATTTTATCTTCAGCATATGTGTGTGCATGTGTGTTTTCATTGTTCTTAGCTAGACTATTCTTCAGCCTTGATTGTTAATTATCAGAAACGTTGAAGATGAATTGAGCGATAGGAATCAATCAATAGCGCGCAGCGTTCAGAATAGCCTTTTATTCAAAAGACCAAACAAGGAAACTGACTTTATCTGATTTATTGAATATTTTCCCCAATTATAAACTCAGATAAATACTTTGTGGCAGTAGACTGGAAAGATTACATTAGATTTCAATTTTAAGCTTCCGTAATCACAAAAGGGGTGTTCCCGGGATAGCTAGGCACAATTCAGTATGAAATTAAGGAAACAAGGAATCTATACACACGCTATGCACATGCATCCAGCGTATAGAAACAGTTATATTGATAAAATCAATGAAACCAGGTGCAAGTTGAAGAAGACTAGAACACTGAAAGTTGATAAAAAATGACAGCAGTGAACAGAAAAAGAAGATGCTTTCAAAGCACAAGCTAATCTATTTCAACAGAAGAAAGGCCTACTTAATTTTCAGTGTGGAACCTCACATCTTCTCTTTAGAAGCGCAAAAATAAGACAATGATTTTTTGAAAAAAACATAAATTTCGAAACATCACCTTGCTAAAAGGACGATGTTGGTTATGTCTTGTGCACCTAGAGGGAAAGATATATTTAAACTCGTGATCGTACAATATCTAGCATACTAAAATCAATTTTCCGATGACATAATGGTTTAAAAATATAGCTAAATAAATCAGTCACATCAATTATGTTTTTATTGTTAGTTTTAGCTTCAAACGCATTGAAACGAACTATAGCATCCGATGAGCAACAACCTTCAGCTCACCCACACACTACGTGTTCTCTCGTCCGCAAATTAGGAATCCCACATCAACTTGTTACGCCCATGCTCCGAAAATTTCAAACTACGTTGGTCGCTTCTTCGTTAACTTAGTTTCGTGTTATTCTACTTAGTTTTATCTTAGTTTTTACATTAAAAAGAGATTAAAAATGCCTCAGTCTATGATGGGGAGCGTGTCAGGGCTGTCTATGGCATCGAGAGGCAGCCGGATGTCAGTTGCCAGAAGTGTTGCCTCGGTTGCCACCATCACCACCACCATGGAGAAGAAGACAGGCCTCAGGCTTCCTATCCTGGAGTACGCCGGCTTCACTGATGTCCAGAGAGGCTCAGTGCTGTCCGCACTCTACACTTCAGTGAGTCTCACGAGTTCTTGTGTCATGTTGGTGCCTCCAGTCTGTGTGTCATGTTGTTGCCTCCAGTCTGTGTGTCATGTTGTTGCCTCCAGTCTGTGTGTCATGTTGGTGCCTCCAATCTGTGTGTCATGTTGGTGCCTCCAGTCTGTGTGTCATGTTGTTGCCTCCAGTCTGTGTGTCATGTTGTTGCTTCCAGTCTGTGTGTCATGTTGTTGCTTCCAGTCTGTGTGTCATGTTGTTGCCTTCAGTCTGTGTGTCATGTTGATGCCAGTAGACAGAGTGTAGTATTAATGCCAGTAGACAGAGTGTAGCATTAATGCCAGTAGACAGAGTGTAGCATTAATGCCAGTAGACAGAGTGTAGCATTAATGCCAGTAGACAGAGTGTAGCATTAATGCCAGTAGACAGAGTAGTATAGGTCTCAGTTCAAGTTACTGCAGCTTATATCGTATATATCTGCTATCTTTCCTGATTTTAATTATTGCAATAAATACCACATTGTAAGGCTCTTCTGTAAAATGTTTATTTCAAGCAAATTTTGGACATCTTGAGGTCCTTTAGCTTCATTTGGAGTTGTATTGCTGCTGGCACTAGGTTTTATACAAGGAATTGCATTATTCCTTAATAATGAATTAAATATTCCATGCCTTTGAATCATTGCATGCTTTAATTTGAGTAAATCTCTGCATATTTGCTTTGTTTCTGCAGTTGTTGTTTGTTTTTATTGTAAGTAGGAAAATTATCCTTCTTTTAATCATAAAATTTTTCTTTCTATTGTTGATAATGAATCACAAAGATAAAGCAACACAAGACCCACCTGCCTGAGGACCTACATCAGCAGCATACTTGACACAAGGAGTTGATAATTAATTCCAACATTGATAATTAATTATTGGTGTACTTTTATCTTTCCGAAGAAACATGAAAGTGCAGTAACATTTCATCTTGTGTAAAATTATCTAAAAAGGTTGTGAAACATAAAATACCAGTCACTTATATGAGTATTTAAATAAGTAATTTATCCAGTGCATCCATGTAATTTATCCATGCAGCCAAATGCGCAGGGTCAAATGTTCGGAGTTAATTTGAATTGCCAGCAGTGTGAGAGTAAATAATATCATAAAAGATATGATTTACAGGCAGATACAACTATTGTATCTATGAGAGTTAGCACTTCCAGGGGGAAAATGTGAGGTCCTGAGCTGAGAGTTGGGTAGGCCTTCTTTTTGTTGAAATAACTTTATTTTTTAATTTTTTGTTTTGATAAGGACGATCTTTTTTCAGTCCATGGCTATCCAGTTTTTCAGTCCATGGCTATCCAGTTTTTCAGCTCTCCTGACTTTTTTCTTCAATTTTTATGTTTTTTCATAACCTTCCTTTTTATCGTGTTGTTTCTATGCGCATGAGATCCTTAATGCATAGATTCCACTTTCCCTCAACTCCACACTGAATGGTGCCTTCATCCTTCCTCTCTTTGAACCTCACTGTTGCAATAATGGGAGCTACAACTAATTTATAATCAATCATATGTTAAATTTTAAATATGTCTACAATAGTGGTCCTAGGAACAGCAAGCAAAAGAGAACATAAGCCATGCTGCTCAAAAGTTAGTTTCTGCGCTGGCTGCAGCTTCTTGAAAATTGTAATCCTTTCCTGTACATTCCTGCTCCTTCCACTGTAAACATTGTTTTGAGCCATCATTTGCAGAAGTAGCTAAGATTATCAGACGTACAAAAGTTATAATCAAGTATAAGCTTGCATAATCACTGCAACAATTAAGGAGAAGCACCTCCATTCCTACGAGCTACTTCAGGCATATCTTCATATATCAAGAAACATCAATTGACCTGTTAGGCCTGGTGTTGTTGCTGCTTCAGCCAGTGAGTTCTGTTTGCGGCAAGTGAAACAGCGGCCTTGGTTATATACTACTCCTGCAGCTGGTATCGGTGATACGCGGAGAAGTGGGAACTTTTTATTGAATAAATTTACATTGAAATATTTTACAATTACTGAGCGCAAAAGATTAGAATTTGGATTTGAGGGGTAGCTAAGGTAGGGCACTACAGACCCATCAATGTAGTTCACTTACATTTGTGCTACAGAATCTAAGAGTTTTGATGTGGTTGTATCTGATAACTCAAACAACATTAGTTAACTCCTCCATTCTTTATGTACTTAATTTTGATTTAAATGAATCTTTCAATAGAAATCTGTTCCATAGATCAGCATTAGCAGGTCTAATGAAGCCTAAAATGCTCAATGTAACTCATAGCTTTTTTTGCTGATATACTTACCACTTTCAATGATTAAAAAATGCTGTTATATGGAATTGCTTACCTAGTTGAAAGATTTATTTTTCTTCCTTGCACATTGTGAAATCTTTTTGTTTGTTGTTAACTAGTCATGTAAAAGCTGATCATCTGCGTGGAAGTTTTATTGTCGATCTTCTGAAAATACACGAAAAGTGGGTTGTCTTTTCATGACGCTACTTGTCATTGGGTTCTGCTCATTCAGTTGTGGAATGGATTTTTTTAGAAAAAATTTGCTTCTCTTGAACTGGGAATCACAAATAACCCTGACAAAATTTGTAAGTATTCATTTTACTCAGGGGGCACAACTATTGTATCTGGGAATTGGCACTTCCAGAGGGAATGTGTGAGGTCCTGAGCTGAGAGTTAGGTAGGCCTTCTTTTTGTTGAAATAATGAATAGGTTGTCATTTTGTTAAAGGCAACCATTTTTTTGGTTCACTGCTGTCCTGTTTTTCAGCACACACTACTTCTTCAACTTTCATCTTGTTTTGTGAACTTCTTTCTCAGCTTACTGCTTCTGTGCACCTTGTGCATATATTCCACATTCCCTTAACTCCATACTAAATGGTGCATGCCCTCTCCTGTTCATTGGAATCCTTTTTTTTTTGTTAGTTGGGGAGGCATAAACCAACAGCTAATGTAATGCAGTGAACATATTAACTCTTGCGCATCCATCTCTTGTGTTAGCATTTGTGGTTGAGTGTGCCATATATGGCACGTGGGGCATCAACACATTGACTGCGGACTGGGACAAATGTGTACCACTAGGTAAATTGTTCATACACGCGCCAATATAAATGAATAACATTTCAAAACATTTCCCTAACTCTTTTTGAAGGAATTTAATCACACGAGGAAAACATTATTGAGCACTTGTATTTTGTGGATTTGTTACAAAGGATGGAAACTTATTCAAGCAGGCAAGTTGATTTTCCCAGCCCTTTTTTAACAACCTAACCAAATCAACTTGACACTTTGACTGCAGCAAGTAAATGTTAAGTTCAATGCCAAACTCAAATTTAAAGTCAACTGTAGTGAACTATTTTGAAGATAACAAACATGAACCTTCATTTTGCTCTGAGTATTTATGGAAATTGAGTTTGTGACTACTGGTTGGTCTGCAGCGTTGTGAAAATCCCTTCCGTGTACCACCGGTGGTGCACGTCGCAGACAGAGTGTTTACAACGATTGAAGTCAACGTGTAGTGTGTTGACTTTCACGTGTCGATGCGCAGATCCAGGGCATGTTCCTGCTGGTGGTGGGGCTGTTTGAGATCTACTCGCTGTCGCTGGCAGTGCCCGGCAGCTCCCACTACGGCTACTACCTCTTCTCCTTTGACTTTGTCTACGTGGGCAACCCGCACGGTGGGTCACAGGCTTAGTTTGGCTTGTTTATTTATTCAAAATTGATTTAAAACTTATTTAAAAGTTATTTATAACTTCCATGGTGGGTCGCAGGCTTCAATTTAGTGATAGACTTGCTGTTGTTATTGCATCCAGACATGGTGAAGTTGTGAGGTGTTGACACTTGTGGCAATTTGAAGCATTTGTTGTGTTGAATAATTTGAGCTATCGTTATAGGCATATTAAGTATTTTATTTTGATGTTTAACATACCAGACATCATTAGACCCTCTGATTGAAGTTCTTTAACTTGTCTAACTTTCTGTGCCTGTGCAACTTGTGCATAGATCCTGCATTCCCTTGACTCCACACTGAATGGTGCCTTCCTCTCTTTGGAATGCTTTCTATTTTAGCAGTCAGGGAGGCTAAAACTTATTTATAATTAATTACTAACATCTAACCTAATCTGTGGCAAGGAAGGCTAAAACTCACAGTGAAAAATCAATTGACCATTTCAACATTAATATATAATATCAATTGTCCCGTGCATTCTGTCTTATTTCAAAAAATGTGACCATGATAGCAATTGCTAATAACAACAAAACTAATTTTTAATGATAACAATAATAATAGTAAATGAAAATAATAGGATTAATACATTTCTAAAAGTGTCCTCTGGCTGGTGTGCAGTGCGCAACTCCCTGGTGCTGTTTGCTGCCGTGTCGGCCATCGGGGGCCTCGTGCTCATTGTGTCCAGCGTGCTGCTGATGCAGGGCCTCCGGCGGGTGGGTGTTGTGGTGTGTGTGGTGTAGTGTGGTGTGTGTGGTGTAGTGTGTTGTGTGTGGTGTGATGTGTACCAGCTGTGCTGTCCTGTATTCACCACCAGCGATGCAGAAGTAGATTGTTTCTCAATTCTTCTACTTAAACTTGTACACCAAACTTGTAGTTAAACTTATAGTACTCAATTTGTCGTACCTCTGGCATTCTTTGTACCTCTGGCATTCTTTGTACCTCTGGCATTCTTTGTACCTCTGGCATTCTTTGTACCTCTGGCATTCTTTGTGCCTCTGGCATTTGTCGTACCTCTGGCATTTGTCGTACCTCTGGCATTTGTCGTACCTCTGGCATTTGTCGTACCTCTGGCATTCGTTGTACGTCTGTCAGGAAAACGAGTCGCACATGGAGGTATGGTGGTAATGACAGTGTGTATACTAGATACCAGCTCTAAATTCACCCTGTCGTACCTATGGCAGGTTCTAATTAATTCATCGTACCTGTCAGGAGGACGAGTCGCGCATGGAGGCGTGGCTGTGGAGCGTGGCGGTGGTGACGGTGTACCGAACGCTGGAGGTCATCTACAGCAGCACCGTCAATGACATGGTCTTCAGCTACCACGTCGTCATCCTCCTCTTTGGCTTCTTCTTCCTCGCAGGTGAATATGCAAGGTCCCAGGGGGATGTGTCAGGTCCCGAGCCAACGGTTCTTGCCTTCTTTTTGTTGAAAAAGATCGGGTATTTTTTTTTTGTAACCAGCTACTATATCGTCATCCTCCTCTTGGGCTTCTTCTTCCTAGCAGATGAATATGCAAGGTCCCAATGGGAATATGCGAGGTCCAGAGCTTACATTTTTGTCTTGAAACATTCTCCTCTTTGGCTTCTTCTTCCTCATAGGTGGTGGCTTGTGGGGAATATGTGAGGTTCCAGAGGAAAATGTTTCTTCCTTACAGGTAAAGGCTTGGGGGAGTATGTGAGGTCCCAGGGGAAAATGTGAGGTCCCAAGCTAAAGATCATGTTGAAATAAACAAGTTTTTTATTTTGTACGTGTATCTGTGGGAATCAGCGCTTAGAGGGAGTATGTGAGGTCCAGAGCTGTAGGTTAGGTAGCCCATCCTTTTATTGAAATAAAATAGGTATTTTTTCATTAATTTGTATTTTAGACTTTTCTTTTTGGTTGACTGCAGTCCTGTTTTTTAGCACCTACTACTTTCTTCAACTTTTGTCTTGTTTCATGAACTTCTTTCTTAGCTTACTGTTTCTGTGCACCTTGTGCATAGATTCCTCATTCCCTTATCTCCATACTAAATGGTGCCTTCCTCTCTTTGGAACACCTCAGCTGGAGGTAGGGATACTTAAAACTAACTCATCTAATCTATTTTATTCTACTATTCAGTGTAAATGGTACCTTTGTCTTTCCTCTCTTGGGAACACCTTAGTTTCGGTTAGAGAGGGCCAAAGTTACAGGAGTGAAGAGGTATTCCACCACCGTATAAATGGTGCCCTCCTCTATTGGGAACACCCGAGGAAGTGACGAGAGCTGTGTGCGTGCAGGGAACGTGTACGCGTGGCTGGTGGTGCACTCCTTCTACCACGAGCTGTGTGAGGTCACCCGACTGGAGGACGTCGCGCGTACCAAGGTGGGTGGAGACCTGGCGAGTGTGGGGGCCAACTGTCCGGTTCACATCGGGGGAGAGGGGGGGGGGCGTCTCTTTGATAGAAGCTGTAGTTGTATCCTTGATACGAGCTGGAGGACGTCGGGTGAACTGAGGTGGGTGCAGGTCTGGCGGGTGTGGGGGGCCAACTGCTAGTCGGTTGGCATAGGTAGGGAGGGGAGGGGTTGTTCTTAGAGGCAGGGAGAGCTTCTGCTAATTCAGCTAAAATAAATGATTGTATTGGAAAAGACGCATTTGAAAATGAACCATGCGGTATTTCTGCATTTTATTTTACCACATGGAGTCACGCAAAAGAAGATGAAAAAGAAAGAGAGGGGAGGAGGTAGAAATGAGGCAAGGTGTCCGTATCCTGGATACTGAGGGCTGGGTGTGTTGTGTTAGGTACCAGCTGTGCAATGTGTATCCTAGATACCAGCTGTGCCACACTGCACAGCTGGTATCAAAGCATTGGTACCAGCTGTTATTTGTATCTTGTTAGGGACTTATATTGTACCATTATTTATGTTGCGTTGTGTTGATGTTGTGTTATGTTATGTTTGGCTGGTATTAATGTTGTAATGTTTACGTTGGCTCATGTACGTTGAATTGTTGTTTACTTTGTGTAGGCATCTATATTTGGTAAGGTATTGTGCCGCACAGTAACTCGCCCTCACGTATGTATGCTCCTCCGCAGCTGGAGACGATGAGCAGCTTCGGGTCCCGGCCCACCACCCCCGGCCAGCACTCCACCATCTCCTCCTTTGCGCCCTGACCTGTGTCTGCCCCTCCCGTCCCTCCTCCCTGCCTCTCTGTGCCCCTCTCCTCAGCTGCCCTATTCATGCTCTAAGGATCTGCAACACTCCCGTGCACTGGCTGTGCTGTGGGTGTCCTTTGTGCCAGCTGTGTAGTGTGAATGTCAGGTCCCTGCTATGTACGTACACTCAGGGTGCTGATTTAGAAGTTACTATATTCAGTGCGCGTCGAAAGCAACGCGCTCAAATCCTTCCTCGCTGCAGTATACAAAAGGCCTGCTGCGTGACTGAGCCTAAATACAAAGCAGGAGCAGTTCACGGAGTGTAGGTTGTGCTCAGGACTTTTGTGTTCGTATGTAGGATCCGAGGATGCTGAAATTCTGCAGCTGTTGTGATGCTGCAGGAGTTAACCCCGCAACTAATTGTTTTAATATTTAGATTGCTTGAGTTGAATATGTTCCTGTGAGGGTCGGTGTGCTGGTGCGTCAGGAAACTGTGGTGGGTCTCAAATATCTACATAGACGTTTTAGTTACGGGTATTCGGACTATAGTTCATTGCGTGCCTGCTGAACAAACATGTACCGTTTTATAATTATGCGACTGTGGCACACGAACAAAAATGGAGTAAAAGTTCACCATATTGACCATGCCGAACGAAGTGCCCCGGCACGCGGAGGAGCGAAAACTAGTTCAGCTCTTGGGTTGGCCCCCAGAATCTCCAGACATGAACACAGTTACGTGCGAGCGGCCACTGCGGGCGGTATTTCCAAAGGAGCTCATCTCCTTCATTGAGCGGTGTGGCCTTGGCAAGATTGGAACTTACAGACGAAATTTCAATGATTGAATTTCTAATAAATGGTCTCTGTATGTATGACTTCTAATGTGTGGAATTTTAATATATGACTTTCAAATGTATTTTCTTTGCAACGGAAGTGGGGAAAAGTGTCTTATGTAGTGTTTGAAATCCCAAGGAGGGAGCGGTGTGGAATGTAGCAGAGTCTGAATGTGGAAACAAACGGGAAGCAATGGGTCACCGAAGCTAATCTCAAATGTTTTCGTTGTCTGTCCTCGTCAGTGTACTTGTAGGTTCTATTTGTTCCCCACTCGACTTGCTACAGAGTGAAGAAAATGTGTCCTCGATACCAGCTGTGCAGTGTGTATCCTGGATACCAGCTGTGCAGTGTGTATCCTGGATACCAGCTGTGCAGTGTGTTTCTTGGATACCAGCTGTGCAGTGTGTGTCTTGGATACCAGCTGTGCAATGTGTGTCTTGGAAACCAGCTGTGCAGTGTGTATCCTGGATACCAGCTGTGCAGTGTGTTTCTTGGATACCAGCTGTGCAGTGTGTATCCTGGATACCAGCTGTGCAGTGTGTATGTTGGATACCAGCTGTGCAGTGTGTTTCTTGGATACCAGCTGTGCAGTGTGTATCTTGGATACCAGCTGTGCAGTGTGTATCCTGGATACCAGCTGTGCGATGTGTATCCTGGATACCAGCTGTACGTACGTATATTCAGGGTGTTTATTCAGAAGTCCTATTTATCCAGGATGGATCAAAAGTTTTCAGAACATTCCTTGCGATGTTATGTAGCGTTAGAACCTAGCGTGTAAGTGATGTGTGATTGCAATCCGTCCGTCCATCTGCAGTACCTGCAGTAGAGTATTTCCTAGATCTTATTCCTTAACTTTTATAGCTTTATAAGTTTGTATTCTATGCGCTTTTGAGATCTGATGGTAAGGTGTAAATAAGTTCTATTTAATTGTAAGTGAACCCGAGAGTTAAAGAGGCCTTCTATTAGTTAAAATGAAATGATTTTTGTTTTGTTAAGGACCATCTTTTGTTGGTTCACTGCTGTCCTGTTTTTCAGCACCTACTACTTTCTTCTTCAACTTTTGTCTTGTTTCATGAACTTCTTTCTCAACTTACTGTTTCTATGCACCTTGTGCGTAGATTCCTTGTTCCCTTATCTCCATACTAAATGGTGCCTTTCTTTTTAGCGGATAGGGAGGTTTAAACTAACGTCTAATTTAAATCCATACAACACTTCTACGCTCGGGTTGGCCCCCACCATCTCCAGACATCAACGGTCGTTTTTTGGGGAAATAAACCTCGCTATTAAATACAAAACGAAACGAGGTTTTTTTTTCGAATTTTGTAGAACATATTTTCCGGTTTCCAGCTGTATATGTGTGGTGAGTTCTAGAATTCAAGTACATTTATGTATGAAACCATTCACAAATTCGCTTTGAAATTAGTTCTTGAAATACAATTTTATCCCGTGTCTCACTGTGTTGAACAATTGATTAACAAATTACTTTAATTAAGCAAATTAAAGTGGTGACGGTAATTAACCAATTACGATAATAATTATCGTACTAATGTTAATCGCTGCTGTACTAATGTTAATTAGAATCACTGCGCTCCGTCCCGCCTGCGCGCTATACGTCACGTCGTGTAATTTTATTGAAGTTTTAATTTAAGTCTTCCAGCGCACCTAACAAAAACGGCGGTATTTAAATACGAAGATCTATTGGCCAGATGTTGGTTGTAGAATTCCTTCATTGAAACTCATTGCATGCAAACTTTTCATCGAGATTTTCAGAACATAAAACAATGTAAGCGTTGTCTGATGTCCTTCAGAAAGACCGCCTGTCTGTAGCGGTTTTATTTTCAAAACATCGCTCGTAAAATTAACTTTTTTGCACAGTACGCGGTATGTTACAACCTCAGTAACAGCTTTTTTTTGTAACTTTCAGCCCAGTATTGTTCTTTGTATGGCATGAATACAATCTTTGTTTCCGCCACTCACACCACCCCACACACGCACGGCATCCCACTCACACCACCCCACACACACGCACAACATCCCACTCACACCACCCCACACACACACACGGCATCCGACTCACACCACC
>JACJUY010012277.1:5529-18375 GCA_014220935.1 Platorchestia sp. MABIK | reverse complement strand
AGGCTTTGCCCTTTATTGTGCAAGGTATTGGCTGTCTTGCATAGGGCTTCAGCAAAGAGCGATGGCTAGATTTGCGACAAAATTAATGTGATTTTCAAATTTAATATGATCTGATTTTAAAATGCACTTCACTTTTTCAATATGTAAACTTACTAATTTCAATGAGAACATTCTTCATCTCAATAATCTTCAATCATTTTAAATGGCTTTCTGTTCATTCAATTCAAGTCAAATTTCAATTTGAGAGTAAAGTTCAAAATGATAGAAATTCCATTTAACCTGAACAAAATTTGTCAGAAAGACCTCTTGATTATGTTTTTCACCTTGAATTATCTAAGGCAAATCCTATGTAAACTTTGTATGGTCACCATTGGTGGCCAACTCTGAATGGCCACCTATTGTGAACAACTTTGTTTGATCACTTTTCATTGCATTAAAAGCCACCTTTTAAAGTGACCAGATTTAAGACATGATGTTGACACACTCAAACCTGAATCATTCATTTTACTGCTAAGTAAAGTCAGAGTAGGTACACTATTATTTCTCTACAAGGCTACATAAGTGCCGATGTCTGCATGATTTTTAAAAAATTATAATACAAGCAAGGAGCGATAGACAAATAACAAAAGTTTAAAAGCAAAACAATTCTTGAAATAGATCATGCAGGGTTATTCAGAGAAATCATGATAGCCTAATGATTACTCTACATAATAGCTAAGCAAAAATCATTTTTGAAAATCTTATAATTAGTCATATTACTTTTTACTGAGCTAAACATTTAATACGTTGAAATATTAAAAATTATTTACATTCCAGCAAACTGAAAAAACTTAGGTAAAAGGCAATGGATATACATTCTAAGTGTGTAACAGTCACTTCATCAAAATAATACTAATGAGGTAGTTCGATTGTGTTAATTTAATATGAAACAACCAGTGGTTGCAAATATGAAATAAATAGAAATACAGCCAATTTATGACATTTCAATTAGCATTAATATATTCAATTTAAAAATTATTTTTTTAGAATGGCCTTTGTAACAAACTTTTGCATCAAAAGAATATGATATACTAACCTTAGTGTCAGTTAAATTTTTGGGTTATCTAATGTTTTCATTATTTTAGTACCAGCTACAAATGTTATATTTTGCTAGGCTTATATTATTGATAATAAAAGTTGAAGCACATTTAAAAATTTTCCTTCATCTGCTCCATGCTATTATGGCTCAATTAAAAAGCTCTTCTTTTTTGCAAACAATGGGTAATAAGAAACTCTATTAATTTATGAAGCTTTGATTCAGTAGGTTAATTAGGGAAAATGATGCAACTATGAGTTTTACATAACCTTAGTCTTGCATAGCTCTTCAAGGAATTGCTAAGATTTTAATTAAAACTTTCTGGTATTTCTGATGGGAGACAACATGGATTTATAGTCTGAACGACCGAATTCTCTGCACACACACAAGACTTTTTCGGTATTTTGGAAATATTATTCATCTTCAACGCTGCATTGCAACACGGTTGAATTTAATCAAACATCGACCACTTTTTTAAACGTACGCAAGAAGCCATTTTTACTTCTGGAGATGGCTCCGTCGCAAGCCACTGCCGCACTAACCGTAAACAAAGTCACGTGACGATTTTTGATCACGTGACAATTTCTTGGCTCCGTCATTGGCCAATTCGCATCTACGTCATTGTCAACAGAGCTGAAATTCACTTAGTGATAAGTTGGGTATCTTCTAGTATATGATCTGTGGTATTGCTTTTTCCGCCGGGACCAAAACAGGTCAGCTAGGAATTATCTCCGTAAGGGGGCGGTTGTTCATGATCGCCTCGACTTCGCACATCGGCGTTGATAATTCCTCTGAGTTCATACGAACTAGCTGTTCGTTTAGTAACGCCGAAAGAACGTTTCTCACCGATCTGATAATTCGTTCCCATGCGCCGCCAAAGTGCGATGCTGAAGGGGGATTAAATTTCCACGAAATGTCCTTTTGTTTTAGCCAGTTTTCGATTTTCTTTTCGTTCCACTGCTTGATTGTTTCCTTTAAATCTCGATACACTCCCTTGAAATTTGTCCCATTGTCGCTAATTAGCGACGAAACGTTGCCTTTTTGACTAATGAAACGACGGAAAGCGTTTTTGAGCGAGTCAGTGGTCAGAGATTTCGATACTTCAAAGTGAACGGCTCTGGAGAACACGCACGTGAAGATCACTCCGTAGCGCTTTTCGCGTCTTCTTCCGAGGACCACGGAGAAGGGCCCACAGTAATCTACACCGACATTCATGAAGGCTGGGCGGTCTCCCGTGACTCGTTGATGCGGAAGCTCTGCGAGAATTTGTTCGGTAGGTTTGCCATGTCGTTTTCTTTAAGAAATGCATTCGTGCACTATTTTCCTTGCCAATGAATTTCCTCGAACTATCCAGTAACGCGAACGAAGAGTTCATGAAATAGCTTCTCGCCCTAGATGACCCACTCTCAAGTGAGCGTCGAGTACGATAAGCTCAACAATGGAAGATTTTCCAGGAAGAATTATCGGATGCTTTGTGTCATACGCCAGTACAGAATTATTTATTCCACCTGCGACTCGCATCAATCCATCATCGTCGAGGAATGGGGTGAGTTTACGCAAAGGTTTTTTCTTGCAAGAGTTCGATTGTTTTTTAGGCTTTCTAAAAGAGATGGATACAATTTTTTGGGGAAATATTTCAAAAATAGCGATTTCAGGTTTTTTCAGATCGTTAACAGTTATTTTCAAAATTGTTGCCGCCATTTGCTGCATGAAATTCTTAAGAAGCAGGAATGCAGCGACGCGAATTTTAATTTCGTACCAACTTGAAGTTGATTCCATTAATTTATTCAAAGGAGTTTCGAAGGAATTGATGCTGGTGGCCAATGCCTTCGCTTCCGGTTGCAGCTCGTCGTCGCATGAAGGTGAGGTTTGGTCATAATTCTGTTCCAGTGCGGATAAGGTTTAGTCGTATAGGAATCGAAGGCCTTTGCTCCACAGAGAGGAAATCATGAGTGCGACTGTGTCGGCACCTCTGCTTATTCGGCAGGAATCGGCGGGATTTTCTCGAGTATTTATGTACCACCAATCTTGTGCTGAAGAGAAGTTTCTAATGAAGGAAACTTTGTTGCTTACGAATCTCTTGAAGCGGCTGGTTTTGCTTTTGATGTACCACAAAACTGTGACGTCATCACACCAGAAACGCACTGAACTTAATGATTTCACTGCATAATTCACGCTGTATTCTTTCCGACACTTCCGCCGCCAGTTTGTCACTGCACAGCTCTATCTTAGGGACAGTCTTAACACATTTCCTGCGAAGTGACCCGCCAGTGGTCACTTAGGTGATTTTCATAGTGCTGCTGACGGACCTGCAGTCACTAACTCATTAATATTAATACACAATGAAAGCTAAATTATGGTCCGATCCAGTTAATGTTTGCTATTTTCGAAGTTGATTACCACAATTGACTTTAAATTGGAGTTGAATATTGAACTTCAGTTTAACCCATCGCAGTTAACGCGTTAAGGGTTGAGTTGATTGGAGATTGGAGTTGAGTTGATTGGCTTTAGCAAACAACAATGAAGTTTCTGCCGTGTCGTTTCCCAACAACCTTGCATAGGCTACCGCACCGTAAGCAGTTTCGCTGCCATTGCAAAAAATGTGCAGCTCCATTGGCATCGTCGTATTAGCTGTCGTGATGCACCGCGGTACTTCTAAGTTAGGTAGTAAATTGACACTTTCCTTCCACTTTGACCAATGAGCGAGCAAGTCGTCAGGTAGGTTGTCGTCCCAAGAAAGTTTGCGCTTGCAAGTTTCTTGAAATATCCTATTCGTTGGAATAAATACAGATGTAGCGAGACCGAGGGGATCGTAAACTGAAGCCATCGTTTTCAACATCTCTTCTAGTTTTCACATCCGCGTTTATAGTAACAGCGAATCCTAGTGTCCCTTTCTGTGTTACAGACAACGCCAAGGGCTCTTTCCTCTGTCATAAGAGTGGTGTTGTCTAGGGTTTTGAATTTTGGAGACAAGTCCTCCGATGAAAGGGTTTCAATCTTTGAGTTGCTTGCATATGATCTTAAATTGAATCCTCCACTTCCCGCAATGGCCTTAATTTCCGTTTTCATTGAGATTGCTTCGTCAATGGTTTCGGTACTTTTCAAAAGATCGTCTATGTAAACATTCTGAAAAATTGCTTTTCGTTCTGCAGAGCTGTGAGTTGTATCATCGCGAACAGTTTGCTGGAAAGCTTAGTTTGCAACGCTAGGCGAACTTTTCGCACCGAACACGTTCACGGTCAGTCTGTATTCTACAACCTTTGTTTCGTCGTCCGGATCGAACCAAAACAATCTCATGAAGTTTGTGTGTTTCGTTGGCACCTTCACTTGATAGTCCATTTTTTCTACGTCAGCAGTAAGGGCGTGCGGAAATTTCCGAAATTTCATCAAAACTCCAATTAGGTTGTCAGTGAGGTCTGGTCCTTGAATTAGATTATCATTTAGGGAGACACCCGACAACTTGAGCGAGCAATCGAAAACAATCCTGATTTTACTTTTCTGTCTATGATACAGGCCGTGATGTGACAAGTACCATGTTTTTTTGGTTCACGGGCCAATTCTTCGTCAGGAACCTTTTCTATGAAGAAAAAAACGAAAAAGAAAAAGCTTATTTTCAATTTCCAACTCATGATGGTACAAAAGTACCATCATTGGTTTTTAAAATATCTTAAAGTTAATACACTTAGATGATACACACACACACACACACACGAGTATTGTAACACCCATGTCACTAGTCGAAAAATGATTGAGGGCAATGTACTCCTAATCTTACTTAAACTACATTTGATGTTACATGTAATGATAATTATAAGAGATGACACAACTTCATGGACAGTGCATTTTCGTTGTGGGGTGGAAACACTTTTGACAGTTTACATATATATGACATAAAGCTTCGCAATCCTTGACGCCATGAAAGACTATATGAATCGCTTGTTTCGGCCGATGTTCAAAAATGTTATTCCAAGGAATCGTGAAAGAAAAATAAATATATACATATATAAGCATGAGGAACACGAAAAGAACAAGTTTTGTATTTCTCATTAAATCATTTTAATATAACGGTCATTAGTTGATAAGCATTTTACTTAAATATAAGTGTATGATTACACAACAAATGTAAAGTTTTTTACGTGAATGCTTTACAATAATAAAGAGATGACGAGTTAGGTAATGTTACAAGTTGAGAGTGAACAGGAAGAGACCATTATCTCTAGTTTAAAATGCCAGTTGTCGGCTTAGTACACACAGATGTGAACATATACATGTAAATGTATACACATGTAAGTGCACATACATAGCATCGCACATACATACACCTAACACGTAAACATACACAAATACATTTCTATGCTTCGAAGAAATCACAATACATACACGCTCTATAAAAATGCTGTGCGATGTTCTGAAATACAGGGTGATGAGCAAAAGAAATTCGTGGCAACTTTTTCAGTATGTGTTGCTGTTTACAATTTCTAATGAAACACTGCAACAATGTTCAACTAAATATTGTAGCGAAAAGATTATTGGTTCATCATCGTCTGATTTACCATACGTGGGTGATCGCGCAGCATATACATATATATATTTTTATTTAAGTTTAATGATAATAAAGTGAAATGAAGTATTACGTAGTGACACATTCACCCATCTACGCACGCGTAGCGTGCACACGTACACTTCACCCAAGTGAGCATGTGCGCAAATATCAGCGTAAGCTAGTCAGTATAAACCAGCATTCCAATCGAGGGACTCCGAGAAAATACCTTTTATTACGGCCTGAATTTTTTGAAATTTCCGAACTAGAAATAGTGGCACAAAACAGTCTATCTGAGTCAGAAACATGAAAACGATTGTCCTACAACTGTTCTTAAGTACAGAATATTTCCAGAAATATGTGAGGCTTAGGTGCGGTTGTTATAATTTACTCTAGAGCGTAAGAGATGTGTCACGAAACGATGGGGTGCCCTGGCGCATCCCCCCGAATCCGTAGTGAGAGATTTAAACCTCATAGTGGAAGAGGGAAAGGAAAATTCAGAGCGGAAGAAACACAGAAGGAGGAATAATAGAACAGGTAGAAAATAAAGACATAGTAGCTACTGATCTGCTCGCCCACTTCAGTACCTCAGGTCAACACAGGAAAATAATACAATTACTTAAGCATTTATGATTAATTTATTTTTTAAGAAGCAAATGAACACGAGAAAGGCCTAAGCATCCTAAACAAACATAAAAAGATTTACGAAACCCAATCCTAGCGGAAACACTTCGCGCGCCACTCTGCAACGCAAACACAACCGATGCACTGTAGCTGATATTGGCGCGAGCGAACAAGCACTAAGCACGGGATTGCAAGTTTCTCTTGGCGCCTGTAAACCCTGCTACGCTCAGCCGCCTTTTTCACTTCCCTGATGTAGCTGGGTAGACGGCCAGGCAATGATGCCTCAGTTCGGTCTGCACCATCTTGTAGGCAGCCCAAGCTGCACTTCGTTGAGCCTCTTCACCCTGAGAATAATTTTTCGAATTGAGTCATCTATTCCCTGTGATTAGCCTGTTGATAATTGATTTGCTTAACTCCCCTTCAATTCTCAAAACTTTCACAAGATCCTCACTAGATTCCTACTGAACCTATTTAGTTTTTGTCTGAATGCATAAAAAAAACACAAGAAGTTTAGCATTTGAATAAATTACTTTACAGACAAAACGCGCCTCTCCCCACACAATAGACTTTTAACTAACTCTCTCACTATATTGTAATTTACTGTTCGTTCACCAAAGAATCCCACTTAACATGAATTCCAAAGGAGAAATAACCCCATTTTACCCCAGATTAAGAAATGAAAATCAAAACGCCTTGTATGAGAACAACACTTGAATGAAAACACAAAGAACAAATTGGTATTCTGATTGATTTGACATTCAAAATGAAAATCCCTGCGCCCCGCTTGAGAACAAAATGACAAAACAAAAAAACATAAGACTTGCTTAAGGATGTAACACAATCTCTGATTGCTGACTGTCCTAATCGTTTACGAACCAAAACTATCACTTCCTAACACACAAAGGCTTGCTCACCTCCCCTCTGTAGCTCTCTGGGCCTACATCTAGCACTGAACCTGGCAGCACAGAGTCCAATGCCGCAGGATTTCAACCCCGCCCACCCCTCTCCCTCCACCTCCGAGCAGCTACAGCATTTTGTAGCAACTCGGAGGTGGAGGGAGAGGGGTGGGCAGGGTCGAAATCCTGCGGTATTGGACCCAGTGCAACCTGGCAAATGCCAAATAGACCGGCTCATCCGTTCGCTATGCTTTATATAGTTCCTCGCCCAACTGACGCGCACTGTGGGCTGTGCGGATGCCTGCGCATATCCCGCTTCTCCCATTGGCTCGCTCTTACGCGTCACCTCTCTATGTTTACGTGTCCCTCGTTTTCATCTAGTATTACTACACACAGCCCTCTCAAAAACTTTTTAGAACCCCAAAATCCTTTGTTCCCATACTCGTAGAGAATGAAATTTAATCCTTTACTTTTCTATGCTATGTATCCATGTTGCAATCGGTTCTTTGAATATACAGTTGCACGCACTAGCTCTCAATACATTTCTTATCCCTTGCATACACCTCCCTTCTGTTGGTGAGGTACCCCCTATTTCCCTCTCGGACGCACCCGGCTATTTCGCGCGCTTTTTGCGAATACATATGTATGTAACTTACTTAACATGTACCACTACAGATGATATGAAAATTGCACTACACTAGCCTAACAAGAGCATTTTTGGATGTGAATAAGAAAGAAAACATGAGTGTCCCATTAGGGTTTCATTTTAGAAAAAAGATCACATTGTGTTTAAAATTTGGCGCAAAATGTCTGTAATTGATAAACATACATAGGTACCACATTTTACATGTACAAGACATTTAAGCTTTGGATTGCTTTACAATAATAGACTGAAATGATGTGTTGGGTAGTGTTAGAAGTTGAGAGTGAGAAAAAAGGCTGGTATTCATAGTTTATATACCAGTTGCTAGTCCAGTACGCACAGGTGCATGTGCACATATGCACACCCATATGCGCACATACACCAATAAAAGTACACATATATACAAGTAAGTATGTTTGCAAATCCCAGCGTTTAGGCGATCGAATCATAATACCTATGTACGCATACATTCCAAACTGTTGTGTGATATTTTGGATCATAAAAAATGAGCAAGGGAGAGTATTCAGCAATGGAGATACCAGGCAAATGAGATACTAAGATACGTCAATACGTGTTCAGTATGTTCTGTTACGAAGAATTATCGTTGAGACGCATGACGAATTATTTTGGCTTGAAATTCTCTCGGTCTTTGAGGGATTTTAACACTCAGGGGAAGTTTCTTCCACAGTAAGGAGCCTGATATTGACAGAGCCTTCTGCCCTATGTGAGATGAACGATAGTTGACTAAGACATTGTTGTTTCTGTTCAGCTTTGGTTGGTTACAGTGGGTGGATGGAAACGCACTATCTCAACATTGCTATGAGGAAGATACAACGTGGAGAATACGTATTGGGCCCTCTGCATGAGGAGTCTTTCTCGAAAAGGAATCCAACCGAGTTTATTAAGGAGAGGGGTTACGCGATCACTTCTTTTGAAATTGCCGTTGCATACCACCTTGGTTGCGGAGTTTATGCATTTTTGTAAATCCCTTTGAAGGTATTGAGGTAAGTCTCCCCATCCTAGGCTGCAGTAGTCAATGCGCGATAACACCAGGGATTGAATGGCTAATAATCGGGATTTTTCATCTAGCATTCTCTTTATACGATGAAAAAATATTAAAGTTTCGTAAACTTTGTTGCACGTATTCTCAGAGTGAGATTTGAAAGGCATGTTTCTATCGAACCAGAGACCTAGATTTTCAACTTTTTCTGATGCATTTATTTTATCATTTCCAACTGCGAGAGTAGGATCTGAAGTTTTTTAATAGCATCTTTGTATCCAAATATAATGCATTGTGTTTTATTAGCATTTAATTTGAGACCGTTTCGGTCGTACCATGATTTCAGGCTGGTCAGTATAGTTTCGGCTTTAATTTGCGTCTGTGGTATTTCCGATACAGAACTTGTTATTGCAATTTGAACATTATCTGCATACAATGCGATCCGTGTGTTAGAAGGCATTGGAGAAATATCATTCATGAAAATAGAAAACAGCAGCGGACCAAGAATGAACCCTTGGGGAACACCAAAATTGTTTTGAGTGAATGGGGACAATTTGTTTTCTTTGCGGACTGCATGAGATCGATTTGACAAGTAACTTTCAAACCATTGCGTGTCTACTCCCAAGTTCAGTATTTTACGTAGAAGTCTATCATGTCCGACGCTATCGAACGCTTTAGAGAGACCGAGTAGCGGCAAGAGTGTGACATTTTTTTGATCGATGTCACTGTATATTTTTTCAGAGATATTGAGCAGAGCGTCTTGAGTGCTTGTATTTCTTCTATAGGCGTATTGATTTCGGTGGAGAAGATTTGACTCGTCCAGGTGAAATGACAGTTGATTTGTCACCTCTTTCTCCAATATTTTGGACATGACAGGTAAATGACTGATGGGCCTGTAGTTTGATGCTGTATTTAGGTCACCACTTTTATGCAACGGTTTAATAATGGAGTGTTTCCGTTGGTTTGGAAACGTGTTGGTTGCTATTGATGTATTAATTATCAGACGAATCCATGGTGCTGTGACTGAGAAACTGTCTTTGATATATTGAAGACTGACACCATCATGTTCAACTGCCTCTGTGTTTTTTAATGAGTATAAGATATTTCTTAACTCTGGTAAATCGACAGGACGTGGTCTCCACCTGACATCAGCCCTCGAGGGCGCAGTGGGGCGTGAATTTTCAATTGACGTTTCACCGGGATTGGTACACACCTCACAGAAAACTTGAGCCCCTACTTTTGAAAAGAATGTGTTGAAATCCGTGGCTGTTGCCAATGGATTTTCAAAATTTCTAATACGGTTTAAATTTTTATATGGGACTTCCTCACTAATGATTTCCCAAGTTCGTGAAAATTTCCCGTGAAAAAATTCTGTCAACATTACTTATTTTTCCTAACCTATCATGTCCTCACTAAATCTATCCTGATAAAATGTCCAACATATCAATGCATGTAAGGCCATCTTTCAATACACTGAGGAATTCGGTATCCATGATACCTCAAACTCAGACATCCTATGTTTCTAAAGAAGCGGACACCAAACAGATATACAAAAAAATATATAAATAAACACACGACGGGTATTATTAGGTTAGATAACTCTGAAAAGGGATCGACTGATATTTTCAAAACACAATGATTCTGTTCATCCAGGATGAGAAGTTTTTGGCCTCTCACATTTGAGATGATTAGTGGTATAAGTCTACAGCAGCTTGATCAAAATGTTTGTCGTCAATGTAATTATCTATGAGGTTTTGCATGTCTCCACTGTTCTTGTCAACAAACTTAGCGTATGTGCTTTTGTTTGCTCTACTCTCAGTTTTGATTGCAGTCTTTAAGAAATTGTAATTCCATTTGATGCTGGTTGTTTCGTAAGTAGATGAGCTACTGCATGAAGGAGACAGTGTCCATCGGCTTTGGTGGGAATCAGCTCTATTTTACATGATCGTTTCAATTCATCCATTATGGAATTCATGCGTTCCCAAATGGGGGTGGAGACGTTTTTTTCGTACTTTTTACATCATTAAGAGGTTCTGAGAGGTGCGGAGAATTTATGTTTTTCTGGCTCTGAATGGCCGGCTGTGGTGATTTCTTGTATGGTGATCTGCAGAGAACTGAGAAATGCTAGTGTTATTTCTATTTTTCTGGTGATGATTGTGCATGTAGTTGGATGATGAATTTTCCATCGATATTCGACTGCAATTTTGCAGCGATTTCTTTCTTCCTGTTTATTTCACTGCTTCCGAGTATGTGATTGGATGTTGATTTGTACTCGTGTCTAAGAGGGGCTTTTCATCCTCTGTACCAGCATTGGATAGCAATGAAAACCTATTTTTTGTAGGCACTCCGCAATTGCTTGTGGCAAAGGGAGAGGAGGGTTTGTTATTTGAGGGCAAACATCGAGAGGAGAGGGGAGGAGAGGGTTCGTTGTACGATGGCAAACATTGGTTTATGCTGCGGAGGTTTCTCGTGGGGAGGTTTCTCGTGGAAAGGCTGTCGACTTAAAACAATCATTCAACTCATTCTGCTGTTTGCATTATCATTAGAGTATTCCAGTGGTTGCCGCGATAACTTTTTTTTCAACTTGCGATTGTGTGCTTCCACCGGACCTAGTGGACACTAACCCCGAATTTAACGGGCCCTACTGCACACATATTTACCGGGCACCCATCTGGGGCCGGTAACGCTGAAATAAAGATAATTAATGACCAGCGGAGCATGAGTAGCTTAGGGGCTCACCTGAAGATTTCGAAAATTATGTTCAGGCGAACACTCTTCAATGTAGCCGGCTGTCGAGGACGCAAGAGTCCCCAGTAGCGAGGGCGGTTTGCTGGAGTGCTGCGGAGGCACAAAGGAAGATGCACCCGCGCTCACAGCTTAGTTCAATCTGACGTGTCAACCTCTGGCAGACACGCACGTTAGCTTGCCCGAATCCGTTGCTATGGCTTGGGACTCGTAACAAGAAGAGCAGACGAACATTTTAGTGTTCGCATATACGTTTTTCGCCGAAGATGTGAGGAACCCCAGCCATTGCTCCGCTTAGTCGTAAATTACCAGCGTTATTAATTTTTAGGCTGATTAAGTGGCTCACAGCCCAAGAAATCTATTGCGGAAGGCCTTTATATCTGCCTTACAAAGTCCACAAGGACCTCAGTGATCGAGCAATGGCTTGAATTTCGACACAATCCCGGCAAGAGAAGAAACCGAGGTTTCATTAGAAATTTCCGTTACATAGATTTTAAATACAAACATTTTAATACATTTATGTTACTTTCCAGAGGAAGCATAGAAAGAACACTTATTACGATTATGCGCATTTAAATTTTTAGCAGTAAACAAAGTAGGCAAGGACATTAGAGATGACCTCTCCTAATCAAATCAGCAAGTTTGCTACGTTGCTGGCGAGCTGCCTGCCGTTTAGGACGGGCAGCTGCCTCAGTTTCAGGTTCTTTGGAAAATTCCGAGGAGTCTGATTCAGAAGAGTATTGCTGATTTCCTTGGTGGTCGTTAGAGAAAGAACTACCCTCTTTAGGAATAAAACTCTCTGGAGGCTCGAAATAAGGATTTAACTCCTCACTCGAATTCCCTTCTGCGCTTTCCCATCCCTCCTCTGAAGCAGTATCAGAAGCAGCTAACTCCAGGGGGTAGAGTAGAGAAATTTTGACGGCAGACTCAGAGATATCAGCTTTAATAATTTTAACAACTCGGACCTTACCATCGCGTCCAGGTAATAGCGCGATGATACGGACCTAAGTCCAAAACGGTCTAGGTCTTTTAGGATGCCTAAGTAAGACAACCTGACCTACTGATAGAAATTTATTGTTAAGTGGCAAAGATTTAAGAGGATATGTACCTCTCAGAGAGATTAAGTATTGAGAGTACCAGAGTTCCCTGAACTTAGCCACCATCACGTCGCGCCTCTCAAGCGCGGAGAACAAATGCTCGCGATGCTCATCGTCCTCGGTTTCCAAGTCAGGGACCTCGTCGGAAAGGATTAAAGAGTTAGAGGTAGGATAAAGATGAAGGAATTGAATAGGCATGATAGGCAAAATAGTGTCCCCCGTCTCT
>JACJUY010012276.1:0-12379 GCA_014220935.1 Platorchestia sp. MABIK | reverse complement strand
ACAAATATATCCATCCCAATAGTACCCGCCATTAAAATATTCTTGTACTTGTGCACTGGTGAAACTCTTCTCACAGATACGGTCATTGAGCGTCCTTGTGAGCGTCACAGAGACACGCAACAAGGCACACCACAAACCAACAAACGTACACACCACGGGCATAATTAGGTAAATAAAGTAAGACACAGCAGAGAGACGTGCCCTACGTACCGCTCCTGCCGCTGCTGCTCCATCCTCTCCTGAAAGGTCTCGAGCTGCGTCAGCTGCTCGTCCTGCTCCGAGCACAGGTCCTTCAGCAGCGCCGTGCCCTGTGACACAGTAGCTTGTGTTACTGATCGCTTCATGCCTCTCCCCCCCCCCAACACACTAGATTGTCCGTTTAAGCCTCCCTAATGGCAACAAAGGCGGTCCAAAGAGAGGAAGGACGAAGGCATCATTTAGTATGGACTAGATTAGGTGTTAGTTTAAGCCTCCCTAACCACAACACAGACGGACGACTAATTACATTATTATAATGTAACCACTTGAAAGCTCCTGCAAGACAAGGAAATACTCATCACTTTTGGGAAACCGAACAGAAATTAGTCATAAGATTTAATTTGAGGGACGAACACTGGAGGTAGAGACGAGTTCTTGCTCAACTGCCGCCATATGTCGCAGCTCCGAATACAAAACTTGCATCACACTGATAAGTTCAACATAAAAAAGGTTCCTTTATTCCAATCAAGCCTGATACATATCTTGTACATTGGTTTTCCAAAAAAGAAAAGCTATCAGCAGGCTTCAATAGTGACGGGTGACACGAAGGCAAGATTGAAAAAACTATAACTATAATTAAGTATTATTTCAACATGTAATGATTCATAAATCATAATGATACACACAATTAACACTTTGACGGCGACGTGAGCCACTGGTGGTAAACGGAAGGAATGTTCATGATGCTGCTGACCGACCAGTAGAATTTTCAAATATACTTAATCAAAAGTTTATGAAGGCAGGATCCAGTTGATGTTTGCTCTTTTCAACATGCTTAATATAAGTGATTTTACATTTGAGTAGAACATTGAACTTCAGTTTTACCTGCCGCAGTCAAAGTTTTTGTGTTAGAACAATTTAAATGTTGGCAAAGGTATGTTCATGCAAGAGTGACCTCGTTGAGTTTGAGGATGTGGGCATCACGGTCAGCGAGCTGCGTCTGCAGCAGAGCCGCTCTCTCCTCCGCCTGCTTGGTGTCCTGCTGGGCTGCTTCCAGTCTCTCCTCCACGCCCCGCTTGCTTAGCTGTAGTGCACGGCTAACTCGTTCACATGTATTCATTAATGCATCACATACATAAATTCATTCATTAGATACATAAATTCATACATAAGATACATCTATTCATACATTACATACATTTATTCATACATTACATACATATATTTATGCATAAGATCCACACATTCATCCATTACATACATATATTTTAACATAAGATACATATATTCATCCATTACATACATATATTCATACTTTTGATCCATACATTCATACATTTGATACACATATTCACACATTAGATACATGTATTCATACATTACACACATATATTGATACATTACATACATTTGCTCTATAAAACATCAAAGAAATATATGCAGGGTGGCGCACAAAAAACGCATGGCTTGAGCAAACTCGTTAACAAGAGTTTCATTAATACGTCAGACCCATATATTCATCAATCTATCAGATACATGGATTCATTAATGCATCAGATACATTCATCAGAGGAATATTTGCATGGTGGCGCAAAAAGAACGCATGGATTGAGCAAACTCGTCAGAAAGAGTTTCATCAACACATCAGATAGATATATGCAGGGTGGAGCTAACAGAACGTGTGGATTTTTATGAACCATCTTTTTTTCGTTTCACTGTTGTCCGTTTTTTTTACGCTGGCCAATTTAGGCAGAGTTTGGCATGAGTGCTTTACAGGATTGCTAGACACCGTTAAGTGGTTTTAATATCAAATTCCCTCAGCAAAAAAACAAAAACTGGAGAATTTAAGAATGAATTCTGGCCAATAAAGAAAGATCTTTGAAGAATGGAGAGAGGCAATTCCCTTGAGCTCAGAGTTCTCTGTACATACAGCAAAATTGTACACGTAGGGAGAGTTTCGTAGAGTTGGAGGGTGGAATTTTGGATAATTTAGGCAGAGTTTTGAAGACTGGAGAGTCAGTTCACCTTGAGCTGATCTATCTGGGTCCTGGCGGCGGTGAGCTGAGCGGCCACCTGACTGGAGCTGGCCACGCTCTCCTGCAGCGCTGCGATGCGGCCCTCCAGCGCTCCTGCCTCCTCCTGACACATTACATTGGTACTTCTTACTACCTTCCATTGCAGTCAAATTAACTAAACTACCTTGGTATTTATTCATACCCTATTAGTACCCTCCATAACAGTCAAATTAATAATTTTCAAGTAAAATTAACACATATCAGCTGTCTACTGGAACATAAAATGCGAACGCAATCACTATGGACACTCAAGCAGAGCAGAAATGGCACTTCCTGAGCCACAGTGACTGACGTTTTTGTGTGGCAACATTTAGGAGACTGAACCACAGTGACTGACATAATGGAGTAGGTACCAACGCACCCGAGACACCCTGTCATCTCAGTACCTTGTGTCGCTCCTCCTGCATTTTGGTGCCTTCCTCCCGAGCAGCGAGCTGGTCCTGCAACTCTGCCACCCGCTGCTGCAGCTTCTGCAGCCCCTCGTCACGCTGCTGAAGCGCTGCCTGCACGGTGTCACACGCGTACGTACTGCAGTGCCGCCTTTACACCAGCCAAGTACACACCATTACACCAGCATACATACCATTACACCAGCACAGTACATACCACCTCTACACCAGCACAGTACATACCACCTCTACACCAGCACCACAATACACCTATCAACCCTACACCAACACTGCTATATATCAACTAGCTCTACACCAGCACAGTACAATCCCCTCCCACACCAGCACCGCTACACACACACATCAGCTCTCCGCACCAGCCACTCTCAACCTTTGCTCCATCATTGACCCCCTCGGCTTTATATATTTCTCCATGTACCCCCTACTCCGACCAAAACACTTCTAAATAGAAAAGTATGAAGCTAATTTGTACTACCAAAAATAATGAATAGAAACACGAGAAGCATAATCTTCAATTATTTACTCCCGACTATATAATTTTTTACCCCCTAGAGGTAAAATTACCCACGGATGAGAACCTATGCTCCACACTACCACCATACACCTGCTACCTCCACACCAACACCACCAAACGCACACACACCAACACCACCACACACCTGCTACTTCCACACCAACACCACCACACACCTGCTACCTCCACACCAACACCACCAAACGCACACACACCAACACCACCACATACCTGCTACTTCCACACCAACACCACCATACACCTGCTACCCCAACACCAACACACGCACACAAACCAATACCCTTATACTATACACAGACCAACTCTCTACTTGAATACAAAATGCGAACGCTATTCCAATGACACACAAGTGGAGCAATAATGGCACTTCCTAAACCATTATTTCAATGTTTGAGACTATCTATTGCAAGCTTAAGGCTTATGAAATGCTTTACCTGCCCCTCCCTCACGGCCCCTCACCTGCCCCTCCCTCAAGGCCCCTCACCTGCCCCTCCTTGATGGCCTCCCTGTTCTCCCGACCACACTCCCGCAGGAACTCTATCTTCTCCTGAGCAGACTTGAGCTCTCGCTCCGTCAGCTTCACGTCCAGCCGCAGCCGTGATGCTTCGCTTTGTTCCTGAAACGCGCAAACGATATTAAAACCATCCTGTATCAACATGCAGGTGAGGTCTCAGTAATTCCTGCAACACGCTAACGATATTAAAACCATCCTGTATCAACATGCAGGTGAGGTCTCAATAATTCCTGTCACACACAAACAATAATAATATCACCAGAATTTCAACATATCTAGTAATACACAAAATGTGCAATTACCTAGTCTGAATGTTAATTCTCCATGTTTATAATTGCAGATTGTTGCTGATGATGGGTCAAGGCCCGGAATGTTCGTTTTTTAGAATTGACTAAATAAAAAAATTAAACAATGTGGACTTCTTTGGTCTTTTCCCCTCAACTTTTTTTTTTAACTTGGTAACTAAACAAAATTTATCTTCTTTTTTTGAAAAATACCATCCTGTATTATTATACAGATGAGGTCTCAATACTTCCTGCAGCCCACAAACGATTAGATTATTATTAGTTTATTAGTTAGTTTAAGCCTCCCTATCCTCAATAAATGAGATCCAAAGAGAGGAAGGAAGAAGGCACCATTTAGTATGGAGTTAAGGGAACGTGGAATCTATGCANGAGTTCTGTTCAGTGTTGTGAGGTAGTTGTGTAGTTGACGCTAAAGTTCTGTTCAGTGTTGTGAGGTAGTTGTGTAGTTGACGCTGGAGTTCTGTTCAGTGTTGTGAGGTAGTTGTGTAGTTGACGCTAAAGTTCTGTTCAGTGCTGCAAGGTAGCCATGTAGTTGCTGCTAAAATTCTCATCTTCTAATTCTTTTGAGGAATGTTTTTCTGCTCATGACTCATATTAGTTCTAAAATATTACTGAGGTGTTTGCTTGTTGGAAAATGAGAGAAGTTAATGAAGAGAGAGAAAAAAGAATTAATGACAAATAACGAAGGGAAATATTGGGAGTGGTCGTGTGGGTGTAGGTTCAGAGCCTTCACGTCGTGTGGGATTTTACGGAGTGGTGGATGAGGATCGAGTGTTTCATTGAAGCTAATTTAAGCCAAAATCTTGCAATTATAATTGCATATACTAATAATAATTATATAATAATATGATTATAATAATTAAATAATTATAACAATAAAATATAATATAAAAGAAACTGAAGAAATTTAAAAACATTTACTTTGAACGTTTCGTGCCTCTGCTCATTCTCAACAAAAAGTATGCAAATAAAATAAAAGTTTTTTATTATTCTATCTATTCTAGCTCTATTATTTTATTTGCAGCCTTGTTGTTGAGAACGAGCCGAGTCTCGAAACGTTGAAGTAAATGTTTTTGAAGTACTTCTTCTCCATTTCTTTTATTGTAAATTTGCTTCGCAACAAAGATTTTTCTTTGGATATTCAAGATATAATATTCAACAAGCCAGCTCTTTTTCAAGGGACAATATTTTTTGGGTACTGAAATACGACGGATGTGAAAATTACATAGCTCTAGTAAACATTTTGGAAACTTTATGTTGCTATAGAGATGATTTTGAGCTCGTGAGCTGCGTATGAACTGCGAGTGACTTATGGGTGACGTGGTCAACAATTGTGATCTGAAACACATTTGATGAGGAGGAATTGTCGGAAAAAAGCCTGCGTGGGGAAGTGGAGTTTATTAACGGGAAATAAGCTCCCGCAGGGGGAAATGTGAGGTACCAAGCTGAGAGTTAGGCATGCTTTCTTTTTGTTAAAAAAAATTATTTTGCTATTCAAAGACTATCTTTTGTTTTGGTTCACTGCTGCCCTGTTTTTCAGCACCTTATACTTTCTTCTTCAACTTTGATGTTGTTTCATGAACTTCTTTCTCATTTTACTGTTTCCATGCACCTTGGGCGTGGATCCTGCGTTTCCTTATCTCCATACTAAACATTGTCTTCCTCCTTCCTCTCTTTGGATCGCTGTTGTTGCAGATAGGGAGGCTTAACCCTTTACCGTCGAAGGGAATTTACAAAATAAGACCTCTAATATATTTTATTCCTTGTGGAATTTGTGCCCTAATGTGTTCTTGGAAGTTCGTAGTCGAGTGGCAGTCCCTTCCTTGTGATGCCGGTGACTCCGTGATGCCGGTGCTAGTTTAATGATGGTGGTTGTGATGATGGTGATATGAGTACAAAATGCGGACATTAAAGAGTTAATGATGGTGGTTGTGATAATGGCAATATGAGTGCAAAATGTACATGATAAAGGGTTGAACTAACTTATTTAATCCGACAGGGCACAGGATAAAAGCAACAGCAGCATCAGTTCTGAAGAAAGGGATGAGATCTCACGGCTACGCTCTGAACTTACAGAGAAGAAAAAGAAACTTCACGAGCTGCAGCTGCTGGTGATGGGGGTGGTGGTGCTGGTGATGGTGGTGGTGCTGGTGATGGGGGTGGTGGTGCTGGTGATGGGGGTGGTGATGATGCTGGTGATGGGGGTGGTGATGCTGGTGATGGAGGTGGTGATGCTGGTGATGGAGGTGGTAATGGCGGTAGTGATGCTGGTGATGGGAGTGGTGAGGCTGGTGATGGGGGTGGTGCTGGTGATGCAGGCGATGGAGGTGGTGATGGTGGTGATGCTGAATATAAAACTGCAGGTGATGGAGGTGGTGATGCAGGTGATGGAGGTGGTGATGCAGGTGATGGGGGTGGTGAGGCTGGTGATGGTGGTGATGCTGTATATGAAACTGCAGGTGATGCACAGATGAGACTAAACACACCGTGAAATTTTGCATTCAAGTAGAATTATACGTCACATCAGAATTAAAAAAGTTGTGCGTCTAACTGCTTCCCTGCACTGGTCCAGACCACTGAAAAGGCAAGTGTGCAGCACCCTGACGCAGACTCCCTGCATGCGAAGGGCCGCGTGCTCCTACTGGAGAAGGACCGCGAGAAGCTCAAGGCTTCCCTCAAGTGCAAGGAGGCTCAGATTGTGGTGAGACCCTATTGTGGTGAGACCCTATTGTGGTGAGACCCTATTGTGGTGAGACCCTATTGTGGTGAGACTCTTTTGGGGTGAGACTCTTTTGGGGTGAGACTCTATTGTGGTGAGACTCTATTGTGGTGAGACTCTATTGTGGTGAGACTCTATTGTGGTGAGACTCTATTGTGGTGAGACTCTATTGTGGTGAGACTCTATTGTGGTGAGACTCTATTGTGATGAGACTCAAAAAGGAGGCTCAGATTGTGGTGAGACCCTAAAAGAAAGAGGTTCACATTGTGGTAATTGCGTGGGCTGTAAGTGCGCGGCTTCAGAGGGTAATTCCTTCCATTCACCT
Source organism: Platorchestia sp. MABIK (assembly GCA_014220935.1). Classification (NCBI taxonomy): domain Eukaryota; kingdom Metazoa; phylum Arthropoda; class Malacostraca; order Amphipoda; family Talitridae; genus Platorchestia; species Platorchestia sp. MABIK. The sequence goes on along the minus strand of JACJUY010012276.1, from coordinate 5,298 downwards.
GGTGCTGAAACTAATGAACAGAAGGATTGGGTCTCACCAATGCTGATGGATTGGTTGTTTCTTTGGCTAAAACTTCCAAATTCGGTCTTTTCCTGTGTAGAATTTGAGCTCAAAATAGAAAGTAGAATTTGGCCAGCGTGTAACAGCCCTGTCAAATGTCGAGTGCTGTTAGAGGCTAAATTCTTTATGAAAAAGTTAAAATTTGAAGATAATTATAAGGGAAAGACCCATTCTGGCAGACTTAGGACCTAGCGTGCAAGTTAAGAGTGGAAACTTGAATCGTAGTGAAGTAGCTCTTATTATCATCAAGATCAAATGGAAACTTCAGCTCCTCAACATTAATCAAAGAACATATCGAAACATATCCCATTAACTTTCGAGATCTTATAAAATTGATGACCAGTTTAACTCTATGAGCAGACATGATTTGCATTTCTCTTGTGCTCATTTCTTGGCGCTCCATTGCAGGCTCTAAAGGAGCGCCTGAGCGCAGAGAGCGCTGAGCGCACCGCCATGGAGAGCAAGGCGCTCACGCTCATCAGGGACATCAAGGCCAAGTGGAAGAAGGAGGAGGAGACGAGGCTTGCTCAAGTCAAGGAGGAGTGTGCGGTGAGTGGGGCTCTTCATTGCAGTACCGCCAGCTCCAGCGTGCATTGCTTTATTGACAAGTTTCCTGCAAAGGGACCCACCGGTGGTCACTGAGGGGATTTTCATAGTGTTGCTCACCAATCTGCAGTCACTAACTCAATCTTTAAAAATGCTCAGTGAAAGCTAAATGAGGGCACGATACAATTAATGTTTGCTATTTTCAAAATAGCTAAATACAATTGATTTTAAATTTGAATTGAATATTGATTTTCAGTTTGACCCATCTCAGGAAACGTGTCAAGTCAGGTTAGCTTGATTAAATTATTAACTTTTTTATTATTTTTAATTTTTGTTTTGTTTCAGGCTAATATGAATCTCTGGGACCTTCCTAGAACTAAAGAGGAAGGTCCCAGAGATTCATTATATTGAGATAAAAAGTAGGTCAATTGCATAAGAAATAAATATAATCAACAAGGATACCTTCTCACATAAGAAATCCATTCATACAGTCCAGAACATCAGTTCAATATTCATTAACCCCTTCCCCCAACAATTTTTTTGTAAAAAACGTTTCTTTTTCAAACTAATTTTTTTATTTTGGTTCTAAATAGTATTTTTGATGCTGGTTATGAAAACAGTTTGTAATTATTTTTTCTTCCCAGTTGTGTGGTTTAACTTTTTAAATACCTTTGTCAGCCAAAACGAGTCATCCCCCCTCCTCCTCCTCACTTGTCGAGAAATAGTCATTGTCTGATGAACTGGCAGAGTTATCAGAAGTATTCAAGCTTCGAAGGGCAGGTTCATATTCACTATCTTCAGTTGAACTAGACATTTGGGGTGTAACACTTCAAAATTCTACAAAAAAATGAATGCAAATATAGATGCAAACAACACCCATCTGACGACAATGGCTGTTGGAGCAAGTCTATTAACAATGTCCTTGAAATCCCACAGCTCTACCCTATCGCCTCTGCCAGGCGTACGATTTGACAAGAATCTCTTTTCACACGTAGAATGGCTTACAAAGGCTTAAAATCGGCGAGTATATACGTATGTAGCTGGCTTTTGAAGGTAAAATTTCAGACGAGTATACTCGTTGACGACTGAAAAAAGAACATTTTGTGAAAACGAGTATACACGTTTCTGCCGATGAAGGGTTAAACAATTACATTTTTCACTTTTCCCCCACTAAACACTTGCCCTAAACAAGTGGTGGAGGGGAATGCTGAAACTAACATCTAATCTAATCCTCTCTTCTGAACGTTTTTTTAGTGGTTAGAGAAGTTTCCACTAACAACTAATCTAATGTAATTTTTTTAACATTTAGGAAGACTTAAACTAACATCGAACCTAATCCAACACCAAGCTGCGGGTTTTAAAGGGCTGTTGGAGTAATTAAAAATTCAGCTTTTATTATCATTTTAGTATTGATAATCAGCGTGTGATATTAGTTGTGTTAAGCACGGCGAGACAGCGATGCGAGCGTGTGTAGGGGCTTGTGACCGATGAACGTCGGTGGGCAGCACAGTTCATGTCAACTGGCCTAGTTTGTGCTGAAACTGCCGAATTCAAATTTGTCGCTGTCCACTTTTTTGCTCTCTGAAATCGAGTCTATCAGCACTAATATCATTATATATCTGAAGCTTGTATCAGTTGTATCACTAATATCTGAAATAATATCAGCACCTACTACTTGCTCTTCACCTTTTGTCTTGTTTCATGACCTTCTTTCTCAACTTACTGTTTCTGTGTCCCTTCTGCATGGATTCCGCATCCCCCTATCTCCATAGTAAATGGTTCATTCCTCCCTTTGGATCGCATTTGTTGCGGATAGGGAGGCTTAAACTAACTAATAATCTAATCTGCAGCAGCTTACAGTCTTCATGCTAGAGCACTAACCAGAGTTGCACCTTGGAAGTTTGAAGTCCGGTCAATATCTCGGGTTTGTATTGAAGGGTCTAACACGTTGGCCGCGATGGGTTAAACTCAAGTTCAATATTCCACTCAAATTTGAAGTCCAAAATTAACTGGGCCCATTAAATATCTTTAGTTTTAAAAGATGGTATAAATTTTTCAAAAGATCCATTGATGGGTCGTTTTGAGGCAGGAAGAACCTAGCACGACACATCAATGGATCGTACCGCCAGCAATATGTTGAAGGGATGGCTTTGTGTTGAAGCATTGGTGTGTTGCCAGCTGTACAAGAGGGATAAATTAAAGCGATGGCCGTTGTGTTGAAGCATTGGTGTGTTGCCAGCTGTACAAGAGGGATAAATTGAAGCGATGGCCGTTGTGTTGAAGCATTGGTGTGTTGCCAGCTGTACAAGAGGGATAAATTGAAGCGATGGCCGTTGTGTTGAAGCATTGGTTTGTTGCCAGCTGTACAAGGAGGCTCTAGAGAAGGAACACACGGGGGCTCTGGAGAAGACGATGCAGCTCCACAAGATCCAGCAGCAGCACAGCGTTGTGCAGCAGCAGCTGCAGCACTGCAAGCGGCAGGCCATGGCCAAGGTGAGTGCTGCAGCGACCGTGTTCTGGTCTTGTCTCTACAGCCCGTCAGGGGGATGCAACTAATGTATCTAGGGGAGTTGGCGCTCCCAGGAGTATATGTGAGGTCCCGAGCTGAGAGTTAGGCAGGCCTCCCTTTTGTTGAAATACTACCCCTCAGGGGGATACAACTAATGTATCTAGGGGAGTTGGCGCTCCCAGGGAGAATTTGTGAGGTCCCGAGCAGAGAGTCAGGCAGGCCTCCCTTTTGTTGGAATAGGATAGGTTTTCTTGTTTTGTTACGGACCATTGTTTCTCGGTTCACTGCTGTCATGTTTTTTAGGACCTACTACTTCCTTCTTCAACTTTTATTTTGTTTCATAAACTTCTTTCTCAACTTACTGTTTCTATGCACCTTGTGCATAGATTCCGCATTCCTTTACCTCCTCTCTTTTCCCTTCCTCTCTTTGGAACGCCTTTGCTGCGGTTAGGGAGGCTTAAACTAACATCTTGTCTAATATCTTCAAAGCTTTGTGAACAGACTACTCCATTTAAATATTATTAATTGGGTCTAACTCTGGTTTCGTGTGTGTAATATGTACAGCGTTCCATGTACATCATATTAGAACTCCATCAATAAACCTTTATTTTGAACTTACATCCCATTACTATGTATATGCATGTATTCCACCTATTCAATGGTAAGCTGTGGCATTTTCCCCAAAAGGACAAGGAAAAAACCAATTAACTGTGAAATTTTCCCGTAAAGCGCAAACAAGTAGCGAATTAACTGTCATTTTCCCGTAAAGGACAAAGAAATAGCGAAGCTCCAGCAGCTAACTATGTATATACATTCCACCACTTTAATGGTTAACTGTGAAATTTTCTCGTAAAGGACAAAGAAATAGCGAAGCTCCAGCAACAAATGAGCGACTTGCAGACGGAAATTAGCAAGGCTCGCAGCTCAGTGCAGCAGAGCGAGAGCGAGCGACGTGCCTCCCCCACGGCGGCTGAGCTGGCACTGGCGCAGGCTCAGCTGTCAACCGCCAGCGAAGAGATGCGGGATAAAACAAAGCAACTTGAGGAGGAGCGGGAGAGGATAGCAGCACTCGAGGCAGAGCTGAAGAGTTTGAAGGACCTGCTTGATGACGCGGAGACCAAGTCTTTTGAAGACATGCAGAGGCTTACTCAGGCCCACGATAAGGTGCGTCCTGAGGACTCATAAACCTCAGTCACTGTGGTTGTCTCCTAAATGTGACTCAAAAACGTCACCATACAATTTTGTCAGTGTAGGCTTTGATAGCTTTGCATGAAATTCACCAGGATTCTTTTAGAAATGTATCAGGAATTTGATTCAATTAAAAGCAGAAGAATTTTTCCTTTTATTTAGGTAATTTTCGTTCAGGCCCAGAATAAGGTACGCCCTGAGGAGACTAGTCAAGTAGACTTTAGTAGTTTTACATGAAATTGTCCATAGTTCCTATAGAGTTGTGGAAGTGGTCACAGTATTTTTTAGCTTCACCTCACAGTTTTTCTTTTGTTCTCAAATTGTGAAAACAATTTTTGCAGGAAAAACTATTATTTTAAATATTATTCCCAAATAAATAATTGGAATAACTTGCACAGGCCCTAATTTTCGGTGTAATAATTACTATTTTAAATTATAAAAACAATGATGAAGATTTTTAAAACGTTATACCAAATATGTAAATGTAGTAACTTGAACAGGCCCTAATTTTCATGGAAAACTAATTATTTCAAATTTTAAGTAGAATCATTAATTGGAATAACTTTTTCAGGCGCTAAGCACAAAAGAGGCGCTGGTACGCGAGCTGCAGAGCAGCCTGCAGGCAGAGCGCAGGGAGAAAGTTGGCCTTGCAAGCCAACTGCAGTCCCTGGAGCTCCAGCTGCAGGAAGCACGCAGCTGCCAGGATAAGGTGGCGTCCGAGCTGCAGGAGGTGCAGGAGGTGAAGCAGGAACAGCTGCAGGAGGTCAGGAAGAAGCTGGACGAAGCGCAGCACTGCAGGCAGGAGAAGGAGCGCCAGGCAGAGGGCGCTCGTGCCGCCATGGGTGAGGGCACTGTTGTGCTGTGGTTGTGGTATGTGTTGTTGTGTTGTACTGTGCTGTGTGTGGTGTGTGTTGTGTTGTACTGTGCTGTGTGTGGTATGTGTTGTGTTGTACTGTGCTGTGTGTGGTATATGTTGTGTTGTACTGTGCTGTGTG
>JACJUY010012273.1:10236-22907 GCA_014220935.1 Platorchestia sp. MABIK | reverse complement strand
ACTACAATTTAATGCCACTTGTGAGCTAGAACTACAATTTAATGCCACTTGTGAGCTAGAACTACAATTTAATGCCCCTTGTGAGCCAGAACTACAATTTAATGCCACTTGTGAGCTAGATCTACAATTTAATGCCACTTGTGAGCTAGATCTACAATTTAATGCCACTTGTGAGCCAGAACTACAATATAATGCTACTTGTGAACTAGAAAATAATAATAATAGTAATAACATGAATAATAATAATAAATTCAGTGAACGGCAACTTAGGTGAGACTATTTAGTTGTCGTTTTGGTAATTTTCCCAATGTTGTGTTCACAATTTGTAGAATAACAACTTAGGCATATCATGGGTTAAAATAAAGACCTGCGGACCGAGCCGTCGCTCATGTGGAAGTGCGCCAAGTCGCTGTGGGCAGCCCCCGCCTCCAGCAGCGTGCACACCACCGCCACGTCGCCGCCCCTCGCTGCGTAGTGCAGCGTCGACGCGCCCTGGTAGCACACATTGCGCACTGGCTTAATATGTCGTTTCAAAAAGTTTGAACAATATTTCAAAATTAATGGTACTTAATGGACCCAGCTAATGTTTGGTATTTATAAAAATTCGGAAAACTCTTGAATTTAAATATGAGTTGAATACTGAACTTCAGTTTAACCCATCGCAGTCATTGTCTTAAGACATTGACCGCCATTGGTAAAACTGAAGTTTAACACTTTAACCGCAATTCGCACAACTGAAGTTTAATATTCAACTCAAATTTAAAGTAAATTGTAATAAGCAGTTTTGAAAACAGCGATCATTAACTCAATCATGTTTTAATTAAGTATTTATGGAAATTGAGTTTGTCTACAGGTCGGTCAGCAGCATCATGAAAATCCCCTCCGTGCCCACCGGTGGCGCACGTTGAGGTCAAAGTGTTAAAAGCGTGACACTCCTGTCTCTGATGCTGTCCTAAAGCGTGACACTATCTCTGATGCTGTCTTGAAGCGTGACACTCCTATCTCTGATGCTGTCCTAAAGCGTGACACTCTGCTACCTCTGACGCTCACACTTGTCACGGCTTCAGTCATGCACATTATAGTAGGCATGACTTGAGAGCGACTGATTATTAAACTTTCGAAGAATAGTTTCAAGAGGAAGTATTGAGAGATTAAGCAGTGACACGAGGTCTGTAAAGTGTGGCAAGCAAGTTTGACAGTAATGACCGACCTAAACACGTTAACATCGGTTACACTGAAGTTCAATATTCAACTCAAATTTCAAGTCAATTGCAGGAAGCAATTTAGAAAATAGGAAACACTAACTGGGTCGCGCCTTCATTTTGCAAGTATTCATGAATACTGAGTTTGTGATTACTGGTCGGTCAGCAGCATTGTGAAAACTCCCTTCGCGCACCAAGAGTGGCTCACATGGCGGTTAACGTGTTAACTTATAAGGGAGGTCTCTAAGTTTGTGAAATGCGAGACATCAGCCGAGCAGGATTAGGCCGCCATGAAATGGTGTCAGGCGAGTGTCCTCAACAGATGTAAGAAAGGCAGTCGCACACAAGGACGTGAAAATAAATAATACTGTTGAAGGGTGTTGATAACATCAACATTAAAGCACGGATATGAGAATGCATCATTTCATGGCGGCAACGCTTCAATTGAGGAACATTTAGCCATACACTTCAAGGCTACTACCAAGGCCATTTCCAGATCAGATTAGATTAGATTATAGGTTAGTTTGAGTCTCCCTAACCGCTACAAAAAAGAGCGTATCGAAGAGAGGTAGGAGGAAGGCACCATCAAGTGTGGAGATAATGGAACGCGGAATCTATGCAGGAGGGCATAGAAACAGTAAGTTGGAAAGGAAGTTCATGAAACAAGATACAAGTTGAAGAAAAAAGTAGTAGGTGCTGAGAAACAGGACAGCAGTGAACTGAAAAAGGTGGTCCTTAACATAGCAAAAAACATTTTGTTTCAACAAAAAGAAGGCCTACCTAACTTTCAGCTCGGGCCCTCACACATCTTCCCCTTAGGAGCGCAAATTTCCATAGATACAATAGTTGTATCCCCCTGAGGGGAGGCCATTTACAGAGAACAGTGCTAAAATATATGAAGGAAGGTAAGAATGCACTAGTGAAGAGTCACAGAGATCGCAAGCAGGGAAATACAATAATGACGACTCATAAACATAATTTTGAGTATCCAAAACGTAATTTCTACGAATACTCTCTCACACCCATTCTCTACACTTCAACTTTTTATGCAAGTTATAATTTAATCATCAGCTAAAGCAAATCCTACGCTAATTTAAATTTAGGCTGGAAATTTAGCAAATTTAACCAACTTTAAGTTCACTAAAACACAATTTTTAAAAGGCACAAATGAATGTTCAAACAATAGAGTATGTCCTCGTTATACGGTATACAGATAGCGACGAAATTATTCATACACCACACGTCTTTCAGAGCTTTCTTACTTAAAACCTATTGTTGTCACAGGCATAAGATTTTCCCAGGGTGTGACGCACATATTAGTGACAATGATACGAAGTTTATAGAACAAAATATTATTTTTGAAAGATTTAACAAGCTGAACTTCAGAAACACGATAAGACAAAATTATTTAAACAATTGAGAACATTACATTTCATTGAGAAACATTTACCGTTAAACTTGTTTTATTGAAAAAAATTGTGTCTAAAATGTTCTTGATCATTCTAGATGTGAGATCATTCTAGAAAATTGTACGAGAGCTAACGGGGAGCCCGAGGAGTAGAGCTATGTCATTCGTTCACTAGCGCCACGATGGGAAAAACTGAGGAACTCGGTGTGGACCTCAGACAGAAGATTATTGACTGCCACAAAACTGGAAATAGTTATGGCGACATATCTAAGCGTTTGAGCATCCCAAGATCTACAGTACAATCTGTTATAAAAAAGTTTGCTAAGTTTGGTACTGTAGAAACGTTGCCTGGGCGTGGTCACAAATAAAAACTCTCGTTGAGAACTTATTTAAAATTGTGTCGTGAGGTCAATGCTAATCCACGAGTGAAGCTAGACGACATTGCCGAGAGATTGAACGCTCAGGGAACTAGCGTGAGCAATCGCACAATCCAGCGCTGTCTCAACAAGAAAGGCCTACGCGGACGTCGACCTCGAAGGACTCCACTCCACAAACCATGTCATGCTGCTGCTCGCATGAACTTTGCAAAGTTACACTTGGATAAGGACAGAAGCTTTTGGGAGAGTATTATGGAGTGACGAAACAAAAATCGAGCTTTTTGGGCACAATGACGTGAAGAAGGGTCGACGTAAGAATGGTGAAGCTTTCATGCCGAAGAACACTGTGCAAACAGTTAAATACGGAGGTAGATCACTGATGTTCTGGGGTTGTTTCGCTGCATCGGGTACTAGAAAATTGATTGCAATTGAAGGGAAGATCAACTCTGATGACCATATTTTTTATTTTGGACGAAAACCTGAAGGTATCGGCCAATAGTTTGGGACTTGGAATGCTGTGGGTATTTCAACAAGACAATGACCCAAAGCAAACTGCCAAGTCTACAGCTAGCTGGCTCTAAAGAAATACGATAAATGTGCTGTCATGTCTTTCGATGAGTCCTGATCTCAATCCCATTGAAAATTTGTGTCAGGAATTAAAAGTCAACATCAGCAAGAGAGCTAATAACAAAGGAATAAAGCAATAAAAAGAGCACAAAAACAACAACACATTAAATAATGAAACATAAGAAAATCAGAACATGCGTAAGGAAATCAGCTTGGAGCTAACTTGAGAGTCGCAGAGGTTGACATGAGCGGCGTTTTCAAGCAGCAGGTTAACGAGACACAGGTAGCCGCGCATGGCAGCTACGTGCAGACATGTGAGGCCGTGTGCGTCCTGTACATTTACGTCCGTACCTGCACATATGACGGTAGCAGTAACGCACACGCACTGTGGTTATCCCAGACTGCGTTACAGCACAACCTGCGTTGTATTTCTGAAAACGCATGCAAGCACTCTAATTATCATTATATTAACTAGTCTTCTAAGACTCCCTGACCACAATACAGGCGATCTCAAGAAAGCAAAGAGGACTATAAAGAACGCGGAATCTATGCACAAGATGTGTTCCCACACAGGATACCCAGTGTAGAGAAACAGTGAGTTCAGAAGGAAAATGAAGAAAAGACAAAGAACAGATTGCAAAAAAGGTCATATTTATCGCTGAGGTAACTTAACAGTACATCATAGAGGCGCCAGTTCCCATGGTATAGGATACACACACCTAACTAACCTGAACCTGTTGCCTCCCTTATGGCTCCTGAGGGGACACCAGACAACAGGCAACACACAACACACCAGCCACCAGTCAACACCCCAGACAACACATTCCTGGGATTCCAGTGATGTAGTTCGAGCCTGACAGGCCCGGGCCATGCTGGTGCACCGCCCTCCAGCGACAACTCGTCGCTACATCTCCTCCACTCGCAGCTGCGCCACCTGCTGCAGGAGGCTGTTGCCCGCCGCAGGCTGGTAGTGGTGCGGAGTCGGAGGCCGATCCGTAACCGAGGACAGGGACTTATGACACTTTGACTTAAAGGCAGTCAGCATCCCATGGGATTCTCTCAATTCGATTGGGAGGCAGTTGAAAAGTCTCGGACCAATAACTGAAAAAGATCTTTCGTGGCGCGTCCTCACGCTGGCTAAAGCCCTGTCGTTGAATGGCGGAACGACGCATAACTTCTCCAATCAAGGATGCTGTCTAGTTCTCTACGCTAGATTCGGATCAACAAAATTCGGCACTAGTCCCTCCAGCATCTTCCACGTGTAAATTATTAAGTACTGCTCACGTCGTCGCTGCAGGGGGAACAGTGATAACTTATGGAGTCTCTCCCAATAGTTAAACCGCTCCATTCCGACGATTTTCGACGTGAACGTCCTCTGGATTGCCTCCACTCTCTGGATCTCCCCCGTCCCAATCGGACTCCACAACCGGCAGCAATATTCAGCCAAGGGCAAAATCAATGCCCTATACAAGGCCATCATGGCCACTTCTGCCCGGGCACAAAACGTCCGGAGGATCCATCTGAGTTGGCCTCGACACTTTTTTGAGACCGAGCCTATGTGCTTTGCGAAGCTTCCTCCGTCCTCTATGATCACGCCCAAATCCCTGATGGACGACCTCCTCTCCACAACCACCCCACCAGCAGTTGTGTAGGAGAAGGTGTCATCCGGATGGTGACCGCAAAGAAGAAGCTCGAATTTGCTCTCATTAAAGCACATATTATTCACCTCGGCCCATTCATAAATTTTGTTTAGGTCCCGCTGCAGGGCCTCGCAGTCTTGCTTGCTGGCCACTTCCTTAAAGACTCTCGTATCATCCGCAAAAGATGAGACACAGGAGTGGAGTAATCCAGCGTCTATATCACTGACATGGACCAAGAACAGAAGTGGTCCAAGCACCGAGCCCTGGGGCACTCCACTGATCACCCGCGACTTGGCTGACCGGCATCCGTCAACGGCCACAACTTGCTCTCTGCCAGTCAGGAAGCACCTGATCCAACTCCACAGGTCGCCACCAACACCAGCAGCCCTCAACTTTCTGAGTAGGACCCCATGGTCTACCTTATCAAATGCCTTAGCAACGTCTAGGTATACAACGCCCACTGCATGACCACGACCTAGGGCCTCCGTGATATACCGTTGGTGCTCAAGCATCTGTGACAGGCAGGACCTCCCTCTTCTAAACCCGTGCTGGCTCGGGTTGAACAATTCGACTTCCTCCATATACCCCACCAGCCTCCTCACCACTATTTTCTCAAAGATCTTGATAACATGGGAGGTCAATGTGATCGGCCCATAATTCCGGGGTTGGTATTTCTCGCCACCTCTAAATATTGGGGTAATAATTCCCATGAGTTTGGTAGGTATGGACCCCGCACTTAGTGATGCCCTCCAGAGCAGGAACAAAGGCCTGCTGATGGCAACTCTGCTGTTGCGTAGGAGGATAGCCGGAACACTATCTGGACCCGGCGCCGACGAGGGTGAGAGCTCGCCAATGCTTTCCTCAACGTCTCTCTCGCTGAACTCTAAGTCCACCAAGTTGATCAGTGCGGTACTCGGCCACTCGTCCGAGCCCCAGCCGCCATGATCTTCCCTAAACTGAGACCGACTAAATACTGCCTCATAATGAGCGCGCATCACAGCGCATTTCTCTTCGGGGGTGCACACATTCCGTCCGTCGACTCGGAATGGTCCTACCGCCGACTTTGTGCGAAGTTTCCTCCAGGCGTACGAGTAAAAGTATTTAGGGTTATATTTTATGGCGGCTATCGCTCTTTCCTAGCTCGATCTTGCCTCTTCCTCATGTGACGCCTCGAGCTGCCTTTCGATTCCAGCTACTCTCTCAAGGACGCCATCTCTAGAGGTACCTGAGCTCGCCGACGTCCCAACTCTTTTGAGCGGCTTTGAGCGCTTTCTCATTAGTACCTTCCGGTCAATTGGTATTGGGTTTATCCCACTAATTTTTCGTGCAGGGGCATATTTTTGGCAGACTTGGACAAGACAGCGAGGATCTCATTGTACATCTTGTTGGGGGTGTGTCCAGCCAAACGTGCAGCCCAGTCAATGTCACCTAGCGCTCTCGATAGGCCAGTCCAGTCTAGGCGACCACTCATAAAATTGAGAGTCAAACGACCCTTCCGGCGCTCCCCGGTCCTAGACTGTCTGCCGCCCCAGGCCAAAGTCTCAATATATGAGGATGCATCTGTGGTCGGACATAATCGTCTCCTCAACCTCGACCCGTCTGACCAACTCATCGTCGTTCGTTAAAAATAGGTGTAGGATATTGTCTAGACGAGTTGGGAGGCGGACTTATTGCTCCAGAGCTAAACTCTCCGTAAAGTTCCATAGGTACTCTCTCTGCACTCTCGACTCTCTCGTTCCCTCGTGGACATGACCAGACTCCCAGCTCATGGTTGAAAGTTGAAGTCTCCCATAACAGCAATTGTGGGGAGTGGAGGTGGCAGAGATTCGAGCGCCGAGGATATGAGGCTAATTGCCTGCTCAAAATTAGCCTGTTGACAAGTTGGAGGCGGTAAACAATCACCACTGCCAAGCCCAGGCCAGCAAACCACAAGACCAGGTGCTCCACTACCGAGATTGTGCTGGCGGAGAGGACTGTAGCATGTCGAGATACTCGTATGTCGTTCCTGACATAGCATGCAACTCCCCCCTTCTTTATTCCAGCCGTTCGATTGGCTCTAAACAGACTGAAGTCTTCCATTTTAACTTCAGCGTCCAGAATTTCTTCATTAAGGTGGGTCTCAACAAGGGCCACCAGCCCCGCACCAGTAGCCAAGGCCCTTTCCCTCAGCATTTCTACCGTGCGCTTCTGCCCTTAGGGCCACAGACCTTGAATATTTACGAACAAGAACGCAACGTAGTCCTCCCCCGCTACCAGTGGGCCTGGCAGCTGCAAGCTGCGGGCCTCCAGGACAGTAGCCGGGACAGCTGTTCTTCTACGGCGCTCACCTGCCGGCGTAGCCCTAAAAAAGCCGAGATATTCACTGCTTCCTCGTCACTGGCACCGCAGCTGCGGTCACCAACTGCGCCAGCTGGTTCCGGCGGGTCAAAGTTTGCATCTACCGCACCGCGAGCGTCGCCTTTCTTGATTTAAAGGCAAGGGGGACGCCTTATGGGGCTTCTGTTCCAATTGGGAGAGCCCCAGCACCTCGACTGGAGGAATATCGAAACTTGCATTTTTTGCGAGTACACTCCTCCCACCTTCAGCTCTCGGCACATAGCCGGGTGGTAGAATCTACAGCTCTCTCCCTTTCTGCAGCCCCCTCTCATTTTGCCACCATATTTTAGGAACTTATAACAGAGTCTCGGATGAGCGAACCGGCACTTCTCACCCCCTCTACCGTGCTTACATATTTTGTTGAGAAAGTGCTTACACACCTCCCTCTGCGCACGTACCTCCGCAGGACCATCAACCGACACCTCCTCAGTGTCTGTCCGCGCTTCCGTACGCACACTCTCCTCAGCAGGGTGGCCAAGGATCACTGGGATCCACCGCCTCATCACCAGCCGGGGGCCTAGGCGGTACAGCTGCAGCCACCGCTGTTGGGCGGCTGGTCTGCCCCGCACGCGCGGCTAAGTCAGCCTGCAGTCTATCCGCCGTTTCGTCGTACTTCTTCTCAGAAGTTTGAAGAACCGCCGGCGTCACGCAGGTCTGTGAGACGAAGGATGTCCCCGTGAGCTCCAGGCGCAGCAGGTGGTAGGCTGGGAGGCCAGACACAACACCCCAGACATCACGACACCCCAGACAACACATACCACACCACACACCAGTCACACCTCACGCCAGACCTGCCCGAACGAGCAGCGCCACAGCGCGGGAGTGGCCGCCATGCGCGGCGTAGTGCAGCACGTGCCGCCCCCGCCCGTCCCGCCGCTGCAGCTCCGCCCCGTGCCGCAGCAGGTACTTCGCGCACGGCAGGTGCCCGCCTGCGCGGGGGGGCCCAACATTCAACTTGTGTCATCAGTTGTGTCCGAGTCTTGGTCTAAGTCGGCGCTCCAATTAACTCGCGTCGGTGATAGTCTAAATCGGCAATAAATAATGTCTCTTTGTGTCATCAGTAATGTCGGAGTCTTAGTCTAAATTGGTGCTCCCATTAACTCATATCCCTTTATACCACGTACAGGGCACAGGCACAAGGCAAGTAGCCTTTAATTAGGTGCTGCTATGGCGTGAGCTCCACCACACTATAGCATGAGATCTACCTCTAGCTAGTACTATAGCAAGAGGTCTACCACACTACAGCATGAGAGCTACCTCTAGCTAGTACTATAGCGTGAGGTCTACCACACTACAGCATGAGGTCTACCTCTAGCTAGCGCCATAGCGTGAGGTTATGTTAGGTTACTAATGGATATTCCTAATTTCCATACAGTTAATTTATCAATAAACAATTAGTACATCTCAAACAGGAACTGGGTAGGCGATATATGGCGGTAGACTTCACGCTATAGAAGCACCCTCCAATTAACTCATATCCCTTCGCATCATTAGTAATTTTACAAGTCGGAATATTATTCTGAATCGGCAGAATGTCAACAATTTGACTGCATAATAATGTTGAAGCAAGGGAAGATTGAATAATTGTTTATCAGAAAGTTTTAGCCTCCTTTTACCAAAACAAAGATGTCCAGAAAGAGGAAGGATGAACGCACCATTTAGAATGGAGTTAAGGGAACGCTGATTCTACGCACAAGGTGCACAAAAACAGTAAGCTAAGATAGAAGTTCATGAAACAAGATAAAAGTTGAAGAAGAAAGTAGTAGGTGCTGAAAAACAGGACAGCAGTGAACCGAAAGGTGATGGTCCGTAGCAAAACAAAAAAACCTATTCTATTGCAACCAGAAGAAGTTCTACCTAACTCTCAGCTCGGGGCCTCACACATTTCCCCCTGGGAGTGCTAACTCCCACAGATAAAATAGTTGTCTCCCTCTGAGGAGCATGCAAGGGGAGTCATTAAACAGGGGTGATATCAGTACAACTAGCTGCTTCTTGTTTGAAAGTTTATTAGTGCAAATTAACGAACACTGACATTCATAGATTCAACAGCATGTGATTCAAGTTATACTGGAAGATGACGCTACGTGAGTAAGATAGCGACTAATATATTTTACTCAAATTTTATCTTGACAAATTTACCTGTAATACAACTTTGAAGTAATGAGACGACTATAAGTGCATGTAGTGAGTGACGAAATTTCCAATTTAAGACGAACACATAAATTAACTCATCACTGATCATACCTGCATAGCTAGAAAAGTTAGTTGTGCATGACGGCAAAGCAAGAAAAAAAGGATGCTTTATTCCAATCATGACTGATACATATCATCATGTACATTGGTTTTCCAAAAGCCTTAGAACTAACACCAGGACGCAACGACGGTTACCCCCCAGTCAAGCCGGAACCCATTTCCGACATCTGGGTAAAGCGGGGAATTGTGGCTGAGTTCTCCCTTTTCCCAACGGAGACAAACATCGGGCGGCCCTGCCGGGATTCGAACTGCCGACACCTTCTCGTGAAGGGCGCCTTCTCCACTACTCGGTGACCACATGAGTTGAAACTTTTAGAATGCAATGCACGAGACACATTTCAATGCATAAAGGAGTGACATGTCAATGAACACTGACTGTAAACTTGATGGACTTACAGACGGGGTGTCAAACAGTACACACACAAGGGCACTAACACCAAGGTGACAATTGCAAAGAACAGCTGCAAGGATTTAATGCACGTTCCAGAAAATAACGACAGAACTTCAGCCCTGTATAATTTTACAACAATCACGTTTAACATAACCCAAACCTTCCCTTCAAACTGAAACTTGCAAACGTAATATTTGAAGTATACCAGTCTAGGTCAAAAGCGGTGATAGCTGAGACAACAAATCACACAAGCGCCTCTGCAGTACTCACAAAATTTTATACGACTGACCCAACATCACACTGATGCAGTACGGCAACGTGTAAATACGTAAGAATCTTCATGTCGGGTTTCACTAATGATAAAAAGTTAATTAACTTTTGGTTCAACTCCAAGAAAGAAAAAGTATTTCCAATAACAAAAGAGAAGAGTGAGGCACACACAGAGACGAGTTTGAGCAGCAAGGGAGTTAGAAGCCCGCCCCACCGAGAGCTGCGGCGTGCAGCGCCGTGACGCCCGTGTGGTCAGCTCCGTTGACAGCATTGCACAGCGACAGCAGCAGCGCCACGGTGCCCACGTGGCCCCACTGCGCCGCTCTCACCAGACTCGGGCAGTACCGCTCGCCGCGCTGCAACACCTCAATGGTTCTCACACTCGCTACTATATTTCCTAGTTTGTCAATGTTTCTCGCACTCTAAATAGACCCTAGAATATTTCATAGTTTGAAATCTTAATGAGAGAACGAGGAACATCAAATAAAACATTTAATTGAAAAAAGGGACGTTTCAAGGGCTCATAACCACAATCAAAAATATATGGGAAAATGTCCAAACTTTTCTAACCATTATTATTATTGTAATTGTTTAACCACTGTTACCACTAACAAGTGATCCGCACAGTGAGTCGCAGTAGCATATTACATTTCAAGCACAAATTCAATCTAAAATTGTGAATGGCATCATCTATTAATTTACATGGTCTTCATAATTTACAATTTATGAGAGATTAGATTACATAGAATATGTCAGTTTCTCGGAGAAACCTATAGAGGGCTCCCCCCAATTCAATCGGACCCGAGTCTCCCAGTAACTCGCTCATCACCACCTCACTCCGACCGAAGTAACGCCGTCTCAGTGCAGCATGTCGTTGGCACTCTGTGAGAATGTGTTTTACATTCACTGCAACCCGACACTGGTGACATTGCAGTGGCGCAGTCCCGTTTATTAAATACTTATGAGTTAGCAGGGTATGTCCAGTGCGGAGGCGACACAGCTTTATCTCCCACTCACGGTTGGTCTAGCAGGTTGTTCAGAAGGGTTGAGTCGTGTCCTTAATTTCTCGGAGTTTGTTCTCAGTCACTTTACGCCACTCATGATTCCATTTCTGATGGACGAGTCTTTTAAAGGCACATGCAAAGTCTCCGCGAGGCATTCCTTTGCGTATCTGGCGCTCTCGTTGGGTAGCAATCTGTGCAGCCTCGTCTGCTCTTTCGTTTCCTGCCACACCCACACGGCTAGGCACCCAGCACAATGTATAATGTTTTCCGACCTCAGTCATCAGTGTTAAGATCTGCGTTATTACCGGGTGGGTGTTGCAGGGTTTCATCATACTTTGTAGGGCGCTACGGCAGTCTGAGACCTACGGCGCAATGGGGGAGTCACTCTCTGGAGCCACGCACTCCAGTGAGATATTATAATTCTGTAAGATCGTTTGCAGGCGAATGGTTTGGGGTTTCTTTCGTTTGCATGCAGGCGTCCCGAAGCACAGCGAATTTTTGAGAGAATGTGTTGAGCAGAATTTGCGAGCAGTCTAAGGTAGTAGTTTACGATCTTGATTTCCAGGTAGTGCGTTAAAGGTTTTATACCGGTTTCTGCATGGAGTGATAAGATAGTTGAACTTTTGATCGCACCAGTAACTACCCGGAGAACAGAATTTTGCACAGTGTGCAATGAATTCATTAGGGTAACACATGCAGAGCTATAAGCTTCTGAGCCGTAGTCTAATTTTGGTTTTTGCAGACCCATATAAAGACGGAGCAAGGTTTGCCGATCTGATCCATACTGGGTATGGGATATAACTTTCAGTAAGTTTATGTATTGTTAACGTGATCGTTTGAGGGATTGGATGCAAGGCCTCCAGGTAAGGCTCGAGTCAAAGATTAATCCTAGAGACTTGAACTGTTTAACATGTGGCAGCACTGAATTGTTCAGAATTTAAAGACGAAGAATACAGCACGAATAGGTATCATACTTAATAGAATTTATAAAGCTAAATAAAAAATATCTGAATTAGTCCATTTTAAACGTTTCGGAGACCAGCTCTATCTTCAGTAAGTCTGAAAAAATAAAAACCAAAATTGGTTAGTTCTTGATGATCAGTAGTAGAAAAAAATCTATACAAAAATTTCTAAAGGAAATGAACTATTAGCATTATTTAAAAGCGGCTTCTCTTTTGCTATG